>PVLC010005419.1:65502-76701 GCA_004027655.1 Graphiurus murinus
TTTTTTTTTTTTTTTTTTTTTTTTTTTTTTTTTTTTTTTTTTTTTTTTTTTTTTTTTTTTTTTTTTTTTTCGGTACTGGGGATTGAACTCAGGGGCATTCTACCTCCGAGCTATACCCCCAGCCCTATTTTTTATTCTTTATTTTGAAACCGAGTCTCACTAAGTTGCGGAGTGCCTCACTAGGTAGCTGAGGCTGGCCTCGAACCCGGATCCTCCGGTTTCAGCCTCCCGAATGCTGGGATTACAAGCGTGCGCCACCACGCCCGGCTATGACTTTTATTTCTTTAATTCAGGCTAAATCTGCCTAGACTATAAAAGATACTTAGTAAATATTTGATGTATGAATGGCCCTTGATGGGAAACTGGCACACTATTTTTCAAACTGTTTTAAGAAAAATGCCAATAAACATCTTTAGAAAAAAAAAATGCATTTAAAACTTGGGATATGCCAGGCTAAATACACCTAAGTAGAACTTTTATAATAAGTGTTCTGAGAGCAATATATTTGTTAATTCACATAATAGTTTTCCAAAAAAAAGGCTAATCTATGTGGTGTTTGCTATATTTGCTTCAAAACCACTTTTTTTCTTAATTTAAAGTTTAGTAACATTGCAAGTTACTTTTCAGAACATTGTTTTGGAGGATTATTCTATCTTATTTACTTAGCACATGTTTCTTCACTTTACAAAAAATAAAGGAAGGAAGAAGTTTCTGTTACTTTTTTATTATAATTCACCACAAACAAAATTTAGGCAGTACATTACCATTTTCATAGCACCTTTATTATTTTGAAACTTCCAAATGTATTATACTGTAATTATAATATAGTTATAAAAGAATTAAATAAATGATAATTGGTATGCTAAAATAAGGAGATTAATTTAGTCAAGAGCAAAGGGTATACTTTTATTGTCAAGAAATTATGGTGAAAAATACTACATCATATATAAAACAATTATAATAAATAATCCATTAAATCAATGTTGTTGATATAAGTATTTCTTAAAACTATTCTTTCCAGAATAATTATTTTTTTATTCAGCTCAATGGTCTTGTTGAACTGTATTCATTAAAATAAAAATTATGCATTTATTCTTTGTGAAGTGCTGACTATGGTGTTTTACATATTCCCTTGAACAGATGATTGCTGAAGTAATTACTCAAGTATTGAGTTACTATTCAATAGATGCCACACTTTGATCTCTACATTATTGTCTCCTATCTTAAGAGACTGTCACAGATATATGAAAGATTTAAATATTAATTTCTCAATCCATTTTTAATTCCAAAAAATATATACCCAAATATATCTGTAGTAAGATTAACTGATTTCCTAAGTTATACCAACTGATGTGATTAGAATAAATTCTAATCTTTCACAGCTACCCATTATCATAGTTTTAAGGCAGGTATAAATCTATCTATGCCCATGTGACATTAAAGAAACCAGAAAAGTTTTATAAGTGGTTAAAGAAAAAAATTGCCATATATCTGGGGAAATAAGGGTCAATAAGGATCATAAAAAAAAAAAAACACCATGATATTATTAATGGTGCCTTTTCCCATTATTCCAAATTAAAGAGTTAACAGGTGCAAAAGAATGAAGGTAACAAATCATGAAACTTGTGCAGAAACAATTTTTTATGCTAACTAACTACACTAGCATGTAACTGTGCAGCTGGAGTGTGTACGTAGGATAAAAAGTTTAAGATGCAGCCATTTTATAGAATTATTTGAAAATCAGACAGAGGGATTTGTATTCAATTTAATGATACTCGGGTGCCATTTCAGGTGGTTGAGGAGCAGAAGGATTAAATCAGTGTTGCACTTAAGGAAGTTTGAACAGCAGCAGGATGACTCGGAGCGTGGATGAGCCACAGACAGGAAGACCAATTAGGTAAAAGGCAATAGACAGCAGGCTTGAGAGAGGATTAGAGGACCTCATTAAAATGAGAATGAGAGTAATGAGGATGGAAAGGAGAAGGTGGGCTTGAGAATTAAAGGACACAGACAGAGACAAAATAATTGATGAAGTGTTCTTCACATACCACAATACACAAGTTTATATGCAAAATGAAGAGAAAAAAAGGAAAAAAAATGGAAAATGAGCTACTAGAAATTCACTTTGATGGTTTTACTGCAGATGTTTTTGAAGCAAAATTATTTTTGTTTTTGTTTTACTCACAAGTTTGCCTTAGATTTCCTTTTAGAAAAAAAAATTATTACAGGTTAGGTTGGCTTCCCTCATGTTGCTCTCCCTAGTCATATTGCACTGCTATTACAAATTCAGTACACATTCTGTTCATGATTTTTAAAATTTCCTACATACATATATATGCATATATAAGAAAATGTGTAATATTATTTTAGCATATTCTGAATTTTTAATTAAATCTTATGCTAGGCAAATTTCTTTCCAATGCTATATGTCATGAGACCTATCTATATTGATGTATATAAGTCTGATTAATTTATTGTTAACTATATCGTATGACTATATCACAAAGTATTTATATGCTTTAATTTACTTACAAATAAATATTTAAACTTATATGATTTTTCTTTTTGCATTATTTAGGTAAACTTTTTAGTGTTAGTAACTTTAGATTTATAGTAAAGTCAACAAAAATAGTACAGAGTTCCTGAATACCATTATCCTTTTGCATTTCAGTGGTACATTTTTCAAAACTTCAAATATATTACTAGTGAAAACTCATATTTGCAGCAAAAAAAAATCATATACCTATGACCTGATACTTTCATCTTTGAGAGGCAGGATAGAGAAATCAGAGAGATTATAAGTGTAGGTAGGGAAATAGGCTGATGCACACTGTAGCATTTATGTAAGTATGAATAAATAAAAACAAAATATACTAATCTATACAGAGCCATTCTATTTGACCTAGAGAAGAATGGGAAATAATAATTTTTTTTAGAAGATGTAGTTGTAAAATTATATAGTAAGTGAACACAAATCAGGGTTGTCATTGTTACAAAGGTATTAACTGATATGTGAACATTGTAGCCTAGGTAATATTTAGATGTTTCTAACTGAATTGCAATGAATTGCTGGTTAGAATATTCTTGATTGCTTTAGCCAGAGAAAGCAATGGAATGTGTGGATGTGGGGAGGTTTGTTCCAGAAAACACTAGAAAAAAACCCTAATGTTGGAAAAAAATAGATTTTGAAGAAAACTTGGCGACTATTCATTTTCTGATTGCATAGGTCGACAAATAAAGGGGTAGTGCAACTAAAAGGGGTATCAATCTGGCCCTCTGATTCTCAGTCCAAAGCTTCAATGTCCAGTGAAGCCAATAGATTTTGTACATATAACTAAAATAAATTAAGTTGCAACTAATCTTCACTCATTTGTAAACTATGGTGATTATTGCCCTATCTCTGGCCAAAAGGGATACTTATCAATCTTACAATTTAGGAGATAAGAGAAATTAAAGTTTATCTAAGAACTTTAAAAAGGCCTCATGTTAAATTGCAGAAATAGAGCATCTGTGAAACTCCCACTCTAAATGAATAAAAATATACACTTAAAGAATCCTTTCAAACTGTGGCAGATTGAAAACTATAACCACAGTTCTTTGCTTCTTCCCATTTTCCATGCTATTCGCAGTGTGACTTTGCAGCTATTCACATCAAGACAGGAATCTCTTTCATTCCCCCTTACACCTGCCTGGTAATTTGCTTTGGTCATAGACTACAGTGCATGTGTGTGGTGCCAGTTCCAATTCTGGACTTCAAGAGGCTGTGTGAATTTCTTCATGGCCCAGTCAGTTTGTGAAGAAACTCAGGTTGACCTAAAGAATGAAGGGAAATGAATCTACCAGCTAAGATTATCTTGGGCCAGCTAATCACTAGTTGACCCAGTAGGAGATCTAGAAACTGACCACTGATATGTGCATGGGCTAAGCTGATGACCACCTCTGGTCCAAATTATTAGAATCACCTTGGTGACACACAGATCCCTGAGCTCAATAAAAGATTGTTGTTTTAAACTGTTAAGCTTTGGTTCAGTTTTTTTTTTTTATGGCATCAACCTGATGATATACTTTGAGAACAAAGCCATTATTTATATGAAGACATTGAAAGTAGATATACAAAATCTCTTTGACAAAATATTATACAAAATAATATACAAAATCTCTTTGATAAAAGTAAAATTTTGTCCTACAAGAGCATACAACAAAGCATCACTTCACTGAAAGGAGCAAATCTGGCCTGAATCTTTAGTTAAAAGTATTATCTCGCATCATTTTTTTTAAAGTTATAGAATCTAAAATGGTTATGATTATTTATTTAATATCATTAAAGAGTTTAAGCTAACATTTAAGAATCTCATCTAATTTGTAAATTTATTATGAGCTTTTAAAATACTTTCATCACTTAAATTATGTTATACATCAAAATCAATGCCAAGAAAAAACAAATCAGCATTCCCTGTTTTAATAAATAAGCCTAAAATAGAAGTCATTTAAAAATGACTTCTATTATAGTCAAACACCCAGAAGTAGAAAGAAAAATTGTGGTCATCAACAACCAATGGTAGCTGAATGGCAGTTTCCTATATCACCTTTGACAAAGGAGATAAAATTTCAGTTATGTGACACCATTAAGTTCCAGAGATCTGCTATGTAATGCTGTACCTACAGCTAACAATACTGTATAATTTAAAAAAAAAAAAAACAATGAATAACATGGGGTGAAAATTCTGTATCTAAATCATTTGGCATTCAGTTTACATAAAATGAAATAGCAATAGTGGACTGTAAATTAGATCATACTCCCTAATTTATATTTATTATCTAAGTGTAATATTTGTATGTGACCACTAGATAGAGCTAGTATAATAATATCTTGAGAGAATAACAAAAAATAAAACTATACACTTAGCACATGTACAAATTGCTTTTTAAAAAAAAATTCTACAAGGTGTGGTGGCCATACTTATAATTCTAGTACTTGGGAGGCTGAGACAGGAGGATTGAAGCCTCAGCTACATAGGGAGACTTTCCATAACATAGTGAGACCCTGTTTCAACATAAAGCATAAAAAATAGGGCTAGGGGTGTAGATCAGAAATATAATGCCTCTGGGTTCAATTCTTAGTTCAGAAAAAAAAAAAACATTTTATATTATCCCACATAGATCTGAATTTATCTTTAAATTGACACAGCTCAGCTCTATTTTCACTTCAATACATTTGACCACCAGTTTTATTAGTTTACCAATCATAATCTGCACAGAATGCATTATGAAACTAAAACTCTGGTAGTCATATTTTAAAACCATAACAATATTTTAGCATGCTTTAGCATAAAGTTTGTCCTAAATCCACCTAAATAATTTCTATAAATTCCTAATATACTTTATGTTGTTTGATACTCCTTTAATTAGTGTTTATCATGCACGGGGTACATGAGGCTTTCTACTATTAAATAAATATTGAATGTAACAAAGGACAATACACAAAAATAAAGGAAGGCTGAGACCAATGCTGAGATCTTTGAAGTGGAAGCTAGACTACTAAAACAAGTTTCCTGTTTTGTCAATAGACAGAGAACTTCCATTACAAAATCAGCAAAGAACAATACAGCTTATAAGAAAACTGAAGGCAGAGATCAGGTCTTAAACTTCTTTTCTAGCTCCTATAGGTAACCATTATTATCATAATCATTGCAGAAAAGGAACATAAGTATTTTAAAGACTGTTTCTTAAAGATCAAGTATTTGTGTGCTAGCTAAATAAGTGCATTATTTATAAATATCCAAAAATTAATTTGGCTATAATTTAAGGCAAGATATGTAATTTATTGCAATTTCAAATCAGTGATGTCTTCAAAACTCAATTTCTTAATCTGTAAAACCTTTTAAGTGATCTTGATTTAGAACTGTGTCAAGATCAACTGGTTTGCTAGTTAAAAAAGTAACACTTCCAATTTTGTTAAATATCAGAATCACCCAGGAGCATGTTATAATGACATTCCTAGATCCTATATATCTCCTGACAGTCTGACATAGTAATTCTAAGATATATCCTACAAAATCTCCATTATACCAAACACTTGTGGCTATTCTAATGCAAGTATCTATATACTATAATTTTAGGTGTATATAGATTAAAAACTCAGTCTCTAATTGGAGACAGACCTGAAGTTTAAGCCTTGGTTTCTGAATCAATAAAATGGGAACAATGATGCCAACACAAGAAGTTGCAGTAATTAAAATAGCTTGTGAATAGAATAGAATAGCAAGGTCCAGCACATGGCAGTAACTCTACATGTAAATTCTGTTCATTGTATTTCTTTCCCCATTATATCTAAATAGTATGACTATCCTCTGATGAGATATTCAGGGATGTAAACGATGATGACAGTGATATGCGATTTTGTTATGCTTCTATGATTTTACTTTTTCTTGTGATTTATTAAATTATGTAGTTCCTGTTAATCACATGCTTACATGAGTAGAATGTCACTTTATCTATTGATAATTGCTTACAGGCTGTTCTTGTTTTTTTTTTTTTTTTTTTTTTTTAACTATGTTTAGTAACAGATTACATTGCCATAAGGTGTGTATACCTTGTCTACCACAAATGTAAGTTGTCAAGAAAAATATGCAACAGGCCCCGTGTCATGTGGAGCTTTCAGAAAGGAACTTCAGAACTTCCTCCTGAAAGAAATAATTCAATTGGATTTTGTCATCTAAAGTTTCAAATCCCTTTCTTGTCATAGGGTCTCTCATAAAATCGTTAATGCATGACCCTCAATGAGACCATTGAGCTAAGCTGCTTTTATAGCTGCATTTACATAATCCTGCTTGCTAGTCTTATTCTATCATCTGAAGACAAATACATGACATGTATAAACACAACAAGCCCTCTCTTAACAATTGTCTTTTCTCTGGAAAGTGAACACTTTTAAAAGATGTAATGTGTTTGTATGGCTTTTAAAGAAAAAAGAGCTGTCTCATACCAACATATTGGAAATATTCTGAATTATACAACAGTAACACACAGACTACATGATAATATATTTGTCCAAATACTAAACAGAATAGTTCAAAGGTAAATGATTTCAAATATATTGATTATGTGTTTCTTCCTCCTCATATTTAAACTTAAGGGAGCTAGAAATAACACTAGCTGACATTTATTGAGCATGTACTAACTTCCTGGCACCTTCCTAAATGTGCTATATTTTACACCTCATTTAACTCACAGAAACCAATAAGGCAGTAACATTATTTTTCTCCTTTTTCAGGTGAGGAAACTGAGACAAAGAAAGAATAAATATAGGATAAAAGTTATGTAGGATTGAAGACCGGATTTATAGCCACATAGTCTATTTCCAGGACATAGGCCGTTGAATCTCATCAGAACCTTCCCTCCCTTTCCATTTCACATCCACACCCCACCCCACCCCCCCATCTAGTTGGGCCTCATTACATCAAGCAGGCCTCTCATGAGGGAAGGAAAGGCTCTGCAAACTCAGCGAAGTTTGGTTCTAATATTTTTTTTTTCTATTTTCCAGTAATTCAGTTTCCATTGCTTCTTTTTCTGCTGTCACAGATTATTGAACTTGCCTGTGTTGAAATTAGTGCTTCCACATCTGAATACCTTGCCTTGTCTTGTAGCTTAACAACATCAGAGCCATCATTTCTGCATTCCACTTAAATACTTCATAGTCCATAACTGAGAGCTCAATCAGAAATCATAAGCCCACACATGACTAAACTGTGCAATACTCTCTTCTCCAATGTGTTTATTTCTTGGAAATAACCCCGTGTTTGGGTATATTTTCCACCCACCAGGTGAGATCCCTTGTACCATATGCATTGAGTTTAGGAGATTTAGGGATGACCCACATTGCTCTATAATTTATAACTCCCAGTGTGGAGATCCAGAAGGGGAATAAATCATTAGCACCATGGGTCCAGCAACTCACCTAACAAAGTCTCCAGATTACAAGAAAACTGATCTTGAGAAATCTCTAACATGAAGATGTAAATAAAGGTACAACCCTATACAATGCTAAAAGGTTTTCATGTTGAAATTCCTGCTTTATTTTTTTAAGCATTGTTTATTAATGGCACTAGCTTTTCCTTTGTAAAAATTACAAAAAACCTGCCATAGACCCCCATATGGTAGGCATATGTTGTTTTAAGACAATAGCTCATGATTTCAATCATACATTGAGAGCAATTTGAATTGTGCTGATCCTGCTAGCACCTATTATCTCATAAAGTATGAAATAATTTTTTATTAATTCAAATGATACTGCAAGGAACCCACATACTTGAGGATTTCTGTAGTAAATCTGTTGAATACTCTGTTCTGTGGACCACAGTTTCAAAATCTTTACACCTATATTTGTGGAATTTATTCCTTCACTGATTGGTGATATTACTCTAGGTCTCCTCTTTTTCCCACTGTTCCTCTTCTTTCCATCCCTGCTCCTCAATTAGCTCTTAGTCAGGGTAAGGTTTGCAGTCACACACTTCAAACTTCTAATATCACTCTGTGGTTTGGAACAGAATTCATTTGAGAGAGGTCCTCCTAAGCCTCAGCCCTTCTCCCTCTTTTCCTGGGTAAGGATACCCAATTTTATTCAGGTCTAGTAGCCTGGTCAGCCATACTCCAGCCGTAGGTAGGAAATATTGATCAGTCAAGGTAACCAAGGTAATTCTTTTACTGGTGCGAATAACTGACTTGAGTTTCAACCCTCATCTACTAGACATTAGAAAGTCAGCTCCCTTACATTTGATAAAGGTTTTCTTACAGGATAAAAATAGAAAGACAAAGAGAAATTGCCTTTGTAACCTCTGGATATTTTTCTGCGAGGAAGCAATGCCTCTAACTGCTGAAACCATGTTGCAATCCTTAGGGACTTCATATCGTGTTGAGAGTGGCAGAGTTTGAAATAGTCGGAAACTGAGCCCTTAATAAGTGTTATCTACCATAAAGGCAGTTTCTAGACATCTTATCATATGGTTTCATTGTTTAAGCATTCTTAAGCAAAGTTTCAATTACTTGCAACAAAAAGCATCTCATTATTTCCTCATTTTAGCAATCCTTCATTCTTATAAGTTATGTTCCAAGGACACTATCATGGAAGCTTACTTTAACTCTACTGATATTACATAAAACATCTTTTTGTTACATAAAATAATCCTTAAGATACCTGTAAGAATTTAGGAGACAGTAAAAGATGAATTCATCTTTTCATTTCAAATAATGTCTTAAAATTACTCTAGTAGAAAGTGAAAATTGTAATAATCATAAGGGAAGTGAATTCTTCCAAGAATTTTAACCTACGGTAAGAGTTTATACAGTGATATCCAATGGCTCACACTCACACACAAAATTATATAAGTAAAGTGAATGTGTTCATATTTGGGGACATTATAGCTTTTTGTGGAATTTTATACTTTATTATTATTACTTATAACAACTGATATCTCATTATTCCAAATTGAGGCTTTACTTATTATATCCAGTATTTTACAAGCATAATTTTTAAATACATACAAATATTTGGTTCTGGATTTATTTTAGAAGTTTCTTTTTTTCTTTCTTTCTTTATTTTATTGTAATAATTCGTGCTTTGTATATATACATCTTTGTTAGGTAAAAATTGATAAAAACAACTGTGCACACATTTCTCATCTGACCCCTTCCCCAATTCCCACCCCACTCCCTCGCCCTTCCTCCCTCTCAAGTTCAGTTCAGTGAGTGACCTTGATATAATTGTGTAAGTACATCATGTGCCTTAGGATGCCCTCCCCCCCCCAATCCATCCCCTTCAGTTAAATCAACTTCTTTGTTTATCGAGGGTCTCTACTTTTTCATCTGGGGACCCTCTTATGCCCATCTTCTTCCTAACATCCGCATATTAGGGAAAACATTTGCTTCTTTACTCTTTGTGACTGGCTAATCTCACTTAACATAATGTTTTCCAGTTGCATCCATTTCCCTGCAAAGAACATGATTTTGTTCTTCTTTATGGCTGAGTAAAATTCCATTGTGTACATATCCCATAGTTTTGTAATCCATTCATCTGTCGATGTACATCTTGGCTGCTTCCATAGTTTGGCTATTGTGAATTGTGCAGCTATAAACATAGATACACATGCATCGGTCTGATAGTTTGGTTTCCATTCTTTTGGGTAGATACCCAGTATTGCTGGGTATGGTATTGCTGGGTCATAAGGTAGGTTTATTCCCATTAGTCTGAGGATCCTCCATACTGTTTTCCAAAGTGGTTGCACTAATTTGCAATCCCACCAACAATGTATTAGGGTTCCCACTTCTCCACACCCTCGCCAGCAAGTGTTGTTGTTCCTCTTTTTTATGATTGCCATTCTGACTGGAGTTAGGTGAAATCTCAAGGTGGTTTTGATTTGCATCTCTCTGATTGCCAATGATGTGGAACATTTCCTCATACATTTATTGGCCATTTGTATTTCTTCTTTTGTGAAGTGTCTATTTAGATCCTTTGCCCATTTTTTGATTGAGATATTTGCTTTCTTGGCTGTGTTTTTCTTGAGTTCTTTGTATATCCTAGATATTAGACCTCTATCTGAAGTGTAACTGGCAAAAATCTTTTCCCACTCTGTAGGCTCTCTGTTGAGGTTCTTAATAGTTTCCTTTGCTACACAGAAGCTCTTCAGTTTAATTCAATCCCATGTATTGATCTTCCTTTGAGTTGCTTATGCTTTGGAGTTTTTGTTGAGAAAGTTTTTACCTGTGCCTATGTGTTCAAGTGTGGGTCCTATGCCCTCTTCAAGTAGCTGCAAGGTCTCCGGACTAACTTCCAGGTCTTTGATTCACATTGAGTTGACTCTTGTGCAGGGTGAGAAAGTGGGGTTTATTTCTAGTTTCCTGCATATGGTTAACCAGTTTTGCCAACGCCATTTGTTAAAGAGGCTATCTTTTTTCCAGTGTATATTTTTGGCTCCTTTGTCAAAAATCAGTTGACTGTAAGCACATGGGTCTGTTTCTGAGTCTTCTATTCTGCTCCATTGGTCTATGTGTCTGTTTTTGTGCCAATACCATGCTGTTTTTATTACTGTGGCTTTGTAGTAGAGTTTAAAGTCAGGTATTGTGATGCCTCCTGCATGATTTTTATTGCTAAGAACTACTTTGGCTATTCTGGGCTTTTTGTTTTTCCAGATGAATTTAAGGACT
>PVLC010005420.1:0-76483 GCA_004027655.1 Graphiurus murinus
TTGTTGTTGTTGTATTTTTTTTTAAGGTTCTCAGATTACTGTGGAGCATTGGAGCATCAAAAATCCCCTTCTGCTTATCTAACATAGCTGGTTTCTAAAAGAAATGTCTATGACCTATAATTTAATGAGGATTATTTCATAGCTTCATAAAATTGCATAGAAAAGGAAAACACCTGTTAGTTCTGCTACCTTGGATAAGAGTATTTCTATGCCTGCTCTCTGCGAGATAAGTTGTGTTGAGAACCGATTGATTCTGAGTATGATGTTTAAAAGAATCACATTTTTCAAAAGAAACTTAAAAACTAAATCAGCTTCTGGCTTTGAACTGGTAACATAGCTCAGTGGCTCAGTGGTAGAGCCAGGCCCTGAGTTCGATCCCGAGCACCAACCATCACCACCGCAAAAAAAAAAAAAAAAAAAATTTGGCTTACAAAACAAAGAATTCTCTATAAAATATCTTTCTGATTCATATATCTTGCTAGAATTTAAAAAGCTTTAATGTGTGTACATAATCATGTTAAATATTAAATGAGAGAAAATGCATGTAATTTGTAGAAAATACCTTTAAAAAATACAAAGATTGTCAGGTATGTAAATGCCATGATTTTTCCAGAGCTCTGAGATTCTATGGTCCAAGTATTAGGAAAGGCTGGTTGGATCTCTGGTTGGAATACGGACACACCTGGTAACAGGTACCTACTAAATTTTATGCAATAAAGTGATGGTATAAGAAGAAGTTACCATAGTAGTGGGCATTTTACAAAACTATTTTTCCTTAATACTTTTTTCATATTCTTTCTATAGAACCACTAAAAATGGTTTTTACTGAAAGACTACTTGTGTCAGAGTCCTCCTAGAGTATGCACAATGGTATTTATTCTTGTATATATTTATGAAAGCTAACTAAACACTCATTGCCAAGAGCAAAACACTTACAGAGGTTATCACAGATTCAGTGAATAAATGTCTTCTTTTTATAATTGTTACAACTTTCATGAGTAGGCTGACATTACAGTTAGATTTTATGATATAAATATTTGTTGCTGCCTCCATTAGATTTTTTTGAATATAAGCTTTGAAACTGAGCTTTCTGAAAGTTAGTTAACAATATGACTATCAACCCCCCATTTGCATCCTGTGTAATCAGAAAATAAAGTATTTAGTATCTGCATTTCTGTCTAAAAAAACTCAGGTAGGCTTGAAGCATCAAAATTCACTTCATTAATTTTCTGATTTTCAAATATTTTACATTTCTGTTACTTTTAATTCATCAAAAAATGAATAAAATTTATTTTTCATGATCTGTTGCCATCAGAGTGAATAAGAGTCTGTGTAATCATGGTGTTCATCATTTACAATGGGTGGGCACAGTATTTCCTGGGGCAACTCTAGCCTGCTGAGTGCTTTTGTAAATAAAGTTTTATTGGAACACAGCCAATCCCATTCATTTACATTTGTCCATGGCTGCTTACACTCAATCCCAGAAAAATTGAATAATTGTACTATAGACTGTGTGTTTTGCCCTCTAAATTCCAAAATATTTATTACCTGGACCCTTATAGAAAAGGTTTGCCAAGACCTGATTTAAAATGTGGTTCTCTTTTAGAATTCCCTGAGATAATGAATGGTTCTTAGAAGTCATTTTTAATAATTTCCTTTTTGTACCCTCATTTATAATAAAAATACTTCTAAAATACCACTTATTTATTTTCTAAATAGGTACATTCTGTGTGCTTTTCAAACTTTTCTACTTCTCTCTACTTCTCCTGTCAGTGTTCTAATCTCTCCACCAGCACCCTCAACTAATCTATTAGGATAAGCTGGTCATTAATTTTTCCACAGCCAGTTTGGCCTCATGTAGCTCCATTCTTCATACTGTGGTGAGAACAATTTGGGCCTTTTGTTTGTTTATTTGTTTGCTTGTTTTGTACTGCTGATTGAACCTAGGGGCATTCTACCTCTGAGTTACACTCCCAGCCCTTTTTATTTTTTATTTTGAAACAGGGTCTCGTTAAGCTTCTGAGAGTGTCACTAAGTTGCTGAGGTTGGGCTCAAACCTATAATCCTCCTATCTTATTAGGATTGCAGGTGTGTACCACCACACCTGGCTAAGACACTTGTCTTTTTAGTCTAGTCCCTTGGTAATGAGAAAGGCAAAGAAAACAGGTTTTTCTCTCATAGTTTCACTTTACGGTGGAAACTGAAAAGTAATAAAGCTTAGAGGAAATCAGAAGAGATCCTTTAATTAATTTTTCTACCTTAAGGCATTTAAATATAAACCAATGTTTAAAAAAATGTAGGAAACTATCACACTGAGACCAAAAAAAAAGTAAAAGGAATTGAGCTCTGGAAAAAGAAAATACTTATCAAAAAGCAAAACTGCTGTCTTCATTTAATTCACATTTGCTGTATTTTCAGATATTTCTTAACCAGAGAACTATTTAGTAGTAAATTTTAAACAAGTATCCATTCTACCTATAAAAACAATGACCTAAGCTATCCAAGACAGTAAGTAGTCTGTCTCATTTTCAAACCTTTACAACTCTATCTTAAGGGTTTTACTCTGTCCTTCGATAATATTTTTTAGAGAGCCAGTCCCTTAGGTTACAGTGTTCTTCCTTAAATTCTAACATAATCTCTCCAGTTATAATTTAATCCCATCTTCTTACCCTCTGCAGAGTGGAGAGCAGCTGGCCGCAGCCTCTTTCCTAATAATATCTCACATAATTACAGATGGTCACCAAATTTTAGCTTTTTTTCTCCACAAAAGCAGCCCAGCATTTTTAAAAAATCTCTCTCCACAAAGCACTTCTATATTCGAATAGGTTGTACTTTCCTGTTACGAATATTCAAATAGTAAAAGTTCATTTTTTCTTGCATTTGTTTTGTTTTGTTCTATTTTGGGTTGTTTGTTTTGTTTTGTTTTCTTTTTGCTCACTGTGTAATTTTATGGAAACAAAACTCATGTACTTTGGAAAAACAGACTGAAATTTCATCTGACAGGTACTTCTTGATATAAAAAGTCCATTTTAGGGGTACCGACTTTAAAGGTCAGCCTCTATTGTTAATAATTACCACTGAACCAAAAAGAATGTAGCCTCACTTTGACAAGGTCTGCGGGTTTGCTTAAAGTCTAATTTATTGCTGCTTTTATTTGGCACTAATAGTGAAGGTGAGAACATGGAGCGAGTGCCTGTAGCATATTCTTCCACCGGCTCTAGCAAGAAGAGAAACATGAACCTTGAGAGAGGGAGAGAAATATGGAGAAGGAAAGATGATTTGTGGTAGAGAGGTGGGAGAAGAGTTTTGTAGGGAAAGAACAGGTTGGAATATAAGAAATAAAGGAGAGAAAAAGAATAATTGGTGAAAAGAGACCTAGGAAGTTGGATGAGGTACAAAGTTGGAGCTGAATTGACCTAGGCTTCTTTTTTTGTTGTCTTTTGATTCTGGGGTTGAACCCAGGGAGTTTCTACTTCTGAAACCCCCAGCCATTTATTCATTCATTTATTTATTTATTTATCTATATATTAATTTATTTTCTTAATTTTGAAACAGGATCCGGCTAAGTTGCTGAGGCTGACCTTGAACCTGTGATATTTCTCTCTTGGCCAGTACTGTCTCACCACTCCTGGCCCTAGGCTTCTTTTCAATAAACAAAGTTTCTATTTTGCTACTATGACTATATAACACTATTTTGTTCCTTATTTTAGTCTCTGGTGTTATAAGTAGTTCACTTAGATTGCTGATTTCCTGGAAATCTTTTGGGGAAAAAATACTACTTTTATTTTCTTCAAATAATTATTGGTTACACTTTTATGACAATCTCTTAGGTAATAATACCTGGACTAAATAATATGGATTCTCTTTTCTTCTTGAATGTCTTGGTTGGCATAGGCCTTAAACTATTTTTTATTTCATTTACAAATCTTTTTTAACTGTTCCATATTGAAATAATTGTATTATTTTAATTGAATTATCACTCAGTTTTAAATGTAAACAGTTTTAGTTAGCTTACAACTGTAATTTCCCCTTTCTGAGCATTTATAGTTTTCTTCAAGATATGTCTTTTTATAGCTCTCATTTCTTAGCAATTCATGATCATCCTTTTTTAAAACAATCAGGTGTCCCATAAATCTATTAAAACACAGGCACCAATAATCCCAGATTCTCCCAATTTTCAGTTCCCCCAAAGTGCAACCTTCCATGTGAACTACAGCTCTCAGCGGCCTCTTCCCCTTAGGGGTTCTCTTTTATGGGTGATATCAAAGCAGAGGATGCAATTTGGAGTAGAGGGAAAGCAAATCCATTTTCTTAAGCTGGATTTTAATTAGTCAAATGGGACATGTTAATGTGTTTCATTTGAGGTTCAAGAAGGGAACCAAAACACCAGGGAACTTAGCAGGCATAGAATTTGGTAGGGAATCCAACTTCTCTAGAAATATGGGGTGGCGTGCCCTTTCATTTTTAATTTTTTTTTCTCAACAAAAAAAGGAGAAATTCAGAGAGGCTAAATGTTACCCAAGAATATAGTAGCATATGTGCCACAAAGCTGCTAGAGGCTGCAGTACCAGGCTTAACAGTGTTACTTTGCAGCACAGTTGCTTATCAATGAAGCGTGTATGCAGTCTAATTAACATAATTGGAACTACTATAATTATGCTATCATTTTGTTTACTTTAGCACATTCTGTTGAGGTATATGGGTAGCAATATTTGCTATTGAAATATTGCCCCCTTGCTGCATGCTGGTTGTTTAATCATTCTGTTTATTCTACCTTCCTTGTGGCGCTGCCCTGCTACTCAAAGGTGAGGAAAGTGTTAAGTCCTTATAGCCAGGGAAGTAGAAGAAGAGAAAAACAATGAAACTAATCAGGAGCACACAGCCACAGAGCTCTGGAGAGCAGGCAGTTTTGCAAAAGCACAATGGAAAAATAATACTCCCCAGTTCAGAGCATTCAATCTAATAAAATGATGAAGGAAATTGATTTCAAACAGAATGCATTCCTCATACGTGGTTTGCCCCTATGTTTTAAGCAATTGAAACAAGTTATATCCTATTTCAGAAAACGGAGAATAAAGTCATAAAGGCTCAGTGGGGCTGGTTCTGAGATATCCATTACTAAGATGGCACCAAAAGATTTTATTTGCTTTGACCTTTTAAGTGAGGCTGCAGAGAGGATGGGAAAATGATACTCAATGCTACTGCTCCTCGATCCCCCCCACCCATGTCTTAGCAGAGCCAGGCAGGAGATAAGAACTTCACAGCCTATGGGGAGCTTGTCTGATCACTCCTTTCCAGCATCTGCAAAGGGAGGCAGCAAACAAAGGGCTGGAGTTTCAGGATGAGTTCTAGGTGAGTGCACAGGTGTTTGGGGGCCTTTGGAACTTTCTCTTTTTCTCCTGTTGTTTCCAAAGAGAAGGTGCAGGCTACAGCATTCCCCATGGTTCTTACTAGAGGCATCAAGCCAAGGCAAGCAGGTGTCGGTGGCACATTCCCAGTCAATGAGTGTGATATCTGGGTTTTCATAACTACTCTTCTAAAGAGCATAAACAGAACACAGTATAAAGATCAATAAAACAGGGGGAGACATGCTCCATGCCCTCTCATCCCACTGAGTTCTCCGAGTGGCTCCACACCCTCCTGCCTACATTTCCTGAGCTCCCTGTTAGACACCAAACGTCATGGAAGGAGATGTTAATGTGCGTGCTCTGCCTGAAAGGTACATTGGCTGTTCTTCATGGGGTTTGATACGTGGATCTTAATCATTTACCAGATGTTTTTATTTACTAGTTGTTATTTAAAATAGCTTGTAGGGTTTTCGTATTTCATTCTGATCTCATTCCATTTGGAAGTCTTTAAATGTGTGCAACAACACATGTATTTCTGAAGCAGAGACTCAGCAGCAGTAATCAGGGCTGTGAAAGCATTTTGTGAAATCCACACAAAACCAGTCACCTGCATGAACATGCCGAGTGCTGTTGCACAAGAGTCTAAAATAACGAACAAGATGGAACCATTTCAATGGAGGATGTACAATGCTGTCAGCTGCCAGTACCTGGTCCAAGTACCCTTTTCCTGGACTGTATATCCACCCCCAGCCTCTGTGAATGCTGGCAGTTAGTAGTTTATAGTTGCCTCCTTTTACAGAGAATTCCCCTAAACTGAATTATATGGGGACACTCTCCCTGACGGACACACACACACACATACACACACACACACACAAAACCAGGGCACTGCTAAAACTGAGCAACATGGAAATATCAAAGGTCAGTTCCCTTGACTCTGAGGAAGTCATGTCCCCAAGGTCCCTTGGGATCAGCCTGAATCTGGACATCAGCAGGGAGGGAATTTATGTTTAACCCTCCCACCCCAACATCCAGCCTTCTTCACTGTCTTTCTTTTAAGAATACTCTTTTATGTACCCAAATCTTTACACTCTTCTTGGGAACACAACTTAAGACAGTAAAGATACTTAAATCATGTACCCCATTAGCACTGAGGTTAGAAATCAATCAAAAGATGGTCTGTCCTCTGAAGTGAGAACACAGGTTGCAAAGAGCAATAAAGCGAGCTGAAGACAGTACCTAAGGCTGAGCAGCAATCGCATTATTTTTTAGTGTATGACTGTATAACAGAACTGAGCAGAAGACCGCTATAGTGGTCTTAAGAGACAATGACATTGCATCAAGAGCCCAGTTTCTCCAGAAGACATCTGGATGCAAATCCAGGTGCCTCCATTTGTTGGTGATCTGACACTGGACAAGTACCTGGACTTCTTTGCACCTTATTTTATTCATTTATAAAATGAGGAATGATAGTATCTGATTCATAAATGTTAAACAGGCAATGAATGGAGAAGTGTAAATTTCCTATCAGCATGTAGTATGAAGCAAACATTCATCAAGGGAAGCTTTTAAAAATATCATGCATGTCTTCATGAACAACAATGTCTTCATCAAGAACTGTCCCAAATATTGGATATAGGAACACCAGCTGGGATTCCAAAATTACAAGGTATCCTCCTCTGCTCTGAATCCTTGGGACAGCTCACTAAAATTGGACATAATGGTCTTGTAAGGCAACTCCAGGCTTCACAGGGACATAGCAGAACTCCATTCATTCAATAAACATGCATCAGCAGCTGTTCTGGACCTGACATATACCGATGAGACAACCAGGTTCCTGCATTCATAGAGTTTATACTCTAATAGTGGAGAATGAAAATAATATTGTCTCAGAGAGTTATAGAAGCTTTGGAATTAGAAATTAGAGTGAGGGTATCCAAGAGAATTTACTGGGATATAGAAATGTTTTTACCTTCCATTTATTAATAGTTTCTTTTATATCCAGTTATTTGTAAGTCCTGCTTGTGAAATCCTTACATATGCTAAACTAGCAAAGATATGCTTACATATTACATTCTAGAAGTTTTATTGTTGTGCCTTTTAATTTTAAATATATAATTTCTAGCTGAATGCAGTGGTTCACACCTGTAATTCCAGTACTTGAGAGGCTAAGACAAGAGGATCACAGGTTCCAGGACAGCCTCAGCAATTATCTAGACCCTTAGCAATTAGCAAGATCTTGTTTCAAAATAAAAAGTACAAAAGGGGTGAGTATGTAGCTCAGAGATAGAACACTTCTGGCTTTAATCCCCAGTAACCCTCCACACACACACACACACACACACACACACACACACACACACACACACAAAAAAAAAAAAAAACCAGATAAAAAAATTCCTAGAATTAGTTTATTTGCATGGTGAGGTAGAGGCCAGGTTTAATTATATATTTTCATTTTTATATCTAAATGACCCAATAGTATTTATTGAAAAGCCCTTCCCTTCATGAATCTGTCCATACTACCAGTGGCTACGTACATGTGGATCTGTTTTTGGACTCTTGCTTGTCTTTTTATAAATCCAAATATATGTATTTGGGTTTATATTTAAAATTAATATACCTATGCTGCCTTGGTAGTTGCTAGTCACACGTAGATACTAAGCACTTGAAATGTGACAGAAGAGTTGAATTTCTAATTGAGTTACATTTAAAATTAGTTTAAATATAATAGAAATCTAAATAGATATATTAATTTTAAATATAAACCCAAATACATATATTTGGATTTATAAAAAGAATGTAGCCCAGTGGTTGAGCACTTGCCTAGCATGTGTGAGGCTCTGGGTTTGATTCCCAGTAGTGAAAAAAAAATCACATCAAAATATATAATGGAGATGTGAAGCAAATAGACTCTTATGTTAAGTTATAGGGAATGTTAATTAGTATAATTAGTTTTGAAAATCATTTGCATACTTTCTAACCCAGCAGTTTCTTTGTTGAGTATATATCTAATAGCAATGTATATACATCATTGCTCCAAAATTGGCATACAATATCAATCTCAGCAATGCTAGCCATAATAGCGCAAAACAAAAAATGTAAATATTCATGAACAGAAGAATAGATAAGCAGTGGTGTATTCATACAGTAAATTATTATGTAGCAATGAAAAATGCATAAATCATTGTTGTATACAACAGCATGATGAATCTCACAAACATAATCTAGAGTGAGAGAAGTCAGTTGAAAAACAGTACTTACTGAATATTTGCTTCCAGAATTTAAGAATAGGCCATGCGAATCTATAGTGCTAGAAGTCAAGAGAGTGGTTACTGCCCATGGGGAAAATGAAGGCTTCACAGGAGCTGAGGATATTCAATTTCATGACAGGTTTTGGTTACCTATACCCATTTTACTTAGCTGTAACATTTCTATGTGTATCTTTTCTTCAATAAAAACTGTATTTTAAGAAAAGCACATCGCAAAACAAAATGTACTATATATATGCATATATATATATAACACTATATATGGTATGTGTATGTACTTATGCAGAGGACTGAATTATCTTTTGGTGTTTAGAAGGAGTTACTTTTTAATTTTTCTTTTTTCTTCTCATATTTTTAATTTATGTGAAATAAACTTGTATAACTTAATAATAAAAGCAAATTTTCCCCTTTATAACAACAGCAACATTAAATAAGAACAATAAATAAAGTGAAATGCTTGTGAAGATGGAAGATCAAAGCAAGAATTTTCTTCCAGAAGACATGAGACTCAAGTGCCTTTACTTACTAAGTGTGTTGAATTGGGAGCAGCTCTGGCTGAGAGATTTGCATTTTGTTCCATTGTTGTAAAAACTGAAGCAATCATTTTATCTACCTGCATTCTGGCAGGGGCGGATCTAATTCCAGTGTATGCAGTTTGCCAGGATCTGGGTGGACAGGAGCTGTTCTTTTTATTAGCTTTCTTCCCATTTCCATTACAGTCAAGCACTCCCAAATAGCACCTTTGAAACATAGTTAATTCTCTGTGAAAAGAATAAAAACAAACAGCCAACAACAACAAACAAAACTATCACCATACACCAATGTTTTCCTTTACTGATAGTATAATCTTTAGATTTTTTGGAGTGATATTCAAGGCCCTTTCATAATGTGGCACCAACTTTCTTTTCTTGCCCCATTTTTCTGCCACTCACAGAAGATCCACTCTGCTCTATGTGTATGCTCTTGCTACTTTTTATTTTATTTTATTTTTATTCAGTACTAGGGAACAAACCCGGGGCCTTACACATATTAGGCAAGTGCTCTACCACAGAGCTACATTCCCAGTCCCTCTTAATGGTTCTTATTTGTGTAATGCTCTAGCCCTCTTCTGTGCCTGGCAAAACTATCCTGCTGTTTTAAGGCTCAGATCTAATGACAACTGTTTGGGGGAAATTGCCTAAATTTTCCTATTGTAATAGCTATCATCTCCCTATGTGTTTTCTGAACTTCTCATTTTTCATAGCAAGAGCTACCTTTATGCACCAGAAACTGGGCTTTATAGCAATATCACTAATTATCAACACTGCACTACCAAAATAGATATGATTACAGGTCTGCATCAGGTAAGAAAACTGTTGAAGCTCACTTAGTAAGTAATGAACCAAGATTTGACCTGAATCTACTGTCTCTAAGCCAGTATCCTTGTTTTATGTGTCTAGCTGCTCCAGTATATGGTGCATTTGAGGGCAGGAATCATGTCCTATTAATTTTGGCTTTTCTATACCTGGCACAAAAGTCACCTACTTTAAGTAGTTATAAATGCTTACATAACTGAGCTGAATTAATTTCAACTTGGCTTCATAACAAGGAGCATAACATCATGTTATGGACTGAATTTTGTCCCTTAAAATTTGTATGTCGAAGTCCCAGCCTCCAGCACATCAGAGGTGACTATCTTAGAGACAGGACATTTTACCTTAGTTCAGAGGCATCTAAGGTAAAATGAAGCCATCATGGTAAGCTTTAAACCAATATTACAGGGTATAAGAAAAGGGGATTAGAATATAGACATGCATGAGACGGAAGACCATGTGAAAATGTTGGGGGAGAGCCATATACAAGCCAAGGTGAGGAGCCTTGGAAGAAATCAGCCATGCTAATACCACGACCTTGAACTTCTAGCTTCCAGAACTATGAGGAAATACGGTTCTGATGTGTTAGCCACCTACTCTATGGTACTTTGCTATGATAGCCCTTGCACAGCCAGACAACTGATGTAGCCCTATTGCTGTAGTGTACACCTTAGCTGAGTCGCTGGTTTCTATCTTCTGTTCTGTTTTGGGCTTCATCCTCTGGTATGAAATTCTCCTAGCTCCTAACTCCTTTTTACCAGCAATCCCTATCTCTGCAACACATTGTTCTTCTTTAGAATTTGTGATTTCCTGGTTTTACTCATCTATGCTGATTTCTCTCTACAGCTTTGTTTTTTTTATCTGCACTGTTTTAGTTTGCTTACTTGATTTTGCCTTGTGGCCTCTCTCCTTTAAGGTTCCTGTCTGATTATGATTGATAGATTTAGCAAACAAAAAAGGTATTTGTTGCTTATCTGAAATTCAAAGTAGGTGTTCTCCTGTGAGTGGCAACTTTGTGTCTTATCCATGACTCCTCCTTACATTCATCAGCGTCTTTGTGGAGAGATATTAAAGAAATGAAAAAAATATATTTACTGTTTAATATAAAAGAGTATTAAGATTGAGAACAAGGCAATGAGTTCAAATTTTATCATCTCCACTAACTTTCTGAAGAGCAGAGCAACTCATTCTACTACTTGAAGTCTTCCTTCATCTGGTAACCATCAGTACTTTCCTTGTCAAACCCAGCTGAGAAAGGGAAGACTTAATCCCATTCTATTTTTATCTGTCAAGCTAACTCCTTTAAGTTGTTGGGCACTCTATTATTTTTCAAATCCTTCATCATGTTTCCTCCAACCAGAACTGAGGCAATGTCAAAATGCTAATTTGTTCTATACTTCATCCCATCTAGTGCCCTCTCCTCCTCCACCCAATTCTATGGAATATTTTTTTCCATTCATTCTTTTGGTATGAGCCATTGGAAACAGATTCATAAACCACTTACTCACCCCTCATCATAACTCCGCTCCCCAGCCTGGCATCAACATCTCCTACAAAAAAAAAAAAAAAAAAATTCTTTAGGAAAAAGAGGCCAAATTGTTTACCAACTTAATAAAGCTGTTCTGTAAATAAAACCAGTTTAAGTTTTGCCAGTTTTGCCTGTGATCTGCTATTTTACTCAAAGAGCTGAATCAATAGTATGTTTTGTGACTCTGCTTCACGGAGACACAGTTAAGAAGCTTAATGGAGACAGTATGGGCATACAGCAGTTGCCCAGGCTTGGTGGATGTCGATTAACTCCCCAATGTTCCCTTTTAGACAGATGTTCCCTAGGAAAGTTGCCAAAACACATGCATGTTCTGTTAGCAGTGAAGAAGTTAAATAGAAAGCCACTTCCTTCTTTCCCTGAATGCATGCTTGAAAATCAGAAACTATAATTAAATGCATATGTGGCATTTTTCACAATATGTTAGGTTGGTGGTTCTAATTATTATCATACGTACCATATTTGATCTGGTGGAACATGTGAAAATGTTTATCTACTTTTACATTATGGTTTAACAACACACATAAACATTTAGGTACAAAAGGATTATGAATTTTGTTAAAGGCATTGAATTACTGTCAAAAAGAGAGAAACTTCAGCAATTATCCCTGTATTTTTTGCAAACCTTTTGTCACAGAACAAACTGTTTGAGAAAGTAAAACGGCAGGAGAACTCAAATTGAGGAAGTGAGACTGAAATGTGTCAAATAAACAGAATATATTTTGAAGAACTGTCTTTTAGGGCTCTGCAATGAGCTGAAGATTTGGGGCCCAAGCCGGGTCCTGAGCTCATCCATCTCTGGGTCCACGTATGAAAGGGAAAGAAACAGGGAGAAGAAGGTGGACATTGGCAGAGAATCACAGAACAGACTTCTGCCTGTGGATTATCAAGAACCCACTAAGTCCCAGGCACTTGCATATGTGGATTCTAATCTCTATAACAAACTGGCTATCACATTACAGATGAGGAAACCAGTTCAAAAGTTTTATGAAACTGCTCTATTGTGGCTCAGATGATTCAATGCAGAACCTGGAAGGACAGCCAAACCCAGGTCTGAGGGTAAAATTCCTTCACTCTGCATCTGGGGGATGAGTGTGGGCCTTGTCTCAGCTTTTCCTCTAAAGTGTCAGTGGGGAGGGATGCGTAGTTATGCCTGTGACTTGAACAAACTTTGTATTGCTCACCAGAAAGGTGGCAAGTAGTTTGCAAACTAATATTTAAGCAAATTTACACGTCATCAAATCATTAAGTGGCAAGGATGGGAAGGCATTTAAAAGGCATGTGGTGTGTCCCCTTCATCCTAAAGATGAGGAAGCTGGGGTCTCTATCCTGGGCCTGGAATCTTTGAATCTGGGGCAGAGGAGTAAGCACATGTAGCCCAGTGCTGTGCAGTTGGCCATCTCTAAAGGTTAGAAATGTGACTCTTGGTCTGCAAAGTGGATGGGTATGATCCTGCAGGGATAGGGAAATATCTCCCAGGTTATGTAAGGAGCTGGATAACTCAGCCAATCAGGACAGTTTTGCCTAATGTTTTTAGCTTAATGTAGAGTATCAGTTAATCAAACTCAAACTGGCCCAGTGAGGTTCAGCTATTTCCTACCTAATTGGCAAGGCCAAAGTGCCCATGGGAGGGATCCTGTATGGTCTACAGTTGAGTTTTGTGGTTGGAAGGAAGTTAAGATGCCCTGAAGTCTAGACTCAGAGACTCATCTTTAAAGGTGGACTAAGGAGCTACGGGGAAGGACGGTTATAAAAGTGCAGCTTGGGAGTCTGATGGACTAATAATGACTTGAAGCGACCACCCAGTGCTCCCTTCTGACTTCAACTATTAGAGGTAACTACTGTGATTTATAGAGTGGTGGGGCAGGGATGGGCTTCTTTCCTTCCTCCCTCCTATTCCTCTAATGCATCTTGCAGTTGGATGATATCATAGAAGCCACTTTCATTCATTTCTAGATGTGAAGCAGGTCACAAGTATCCATTATAACTCCAAAGTAGCTTAAAAAATCACATTTTAGGGTGTGTTTTTAGCACCATATGGCTATGTACTGACAGGATACAACACAAAGGCAACAGAATAGTGTTTGGTGACAGAAGTATTTTCACAGAATCCACCTTTTCCTACTCCTGTTTCCCATTTCTAAGGCCATTTAGGACAAGGGTGGGTGAGAGTGCTCAGGACAGGACTAGGATGTTACTGATGTCACAGGAATCTCTTGTGCAGAAGAGATGCTCAGGCAGCATCCTCTGTTCTTTACATTCACAACAAGGAATGCTGTTTAGTCCTTCTTTGTGGTTTAGTTTCACTCTGGGCTCTCACTCCCCATGGCCTTATTTCTTTTACTCTTTCCCCGTCCAAGTGCTTTCATGGGATGGGGGAGCTAATTAAAAATAGATCATGAGAAACTATTTCAAAAGATAATTCACTACATCCCAAAGCAACCCAAAGTTAGGCCCATCACAAAAGTTTCTAAGTATTTATTGAGAGCATGCCAGGATAAGTGTTGGCTAAGAGCTGAGAAAAATACAAAAGTATCACACAAAATACAAAAATATGCTGAAGGAAGGGGCTGTTTATTGGGAGTGTGGGATCACTGGCATGTGTGCAAAGGATTTGAGTAAGAATCCTCCCACTAGGAAACCATATCCATGTTCCTGTGGGCTGACAGTGCCTCAGTATCTCCCTAAAGCCTCACAGCAGCCCTACAAAAAGAAATAGCTTCCTCAACCTACAGACTGAGAAATTTGAATCAGAAAAATTAGATAATTTTCCCCAAAGACATATTGCTAATAAGAGCAGACATGAGTTATCTGACTACTGAGTTTTATTTTATGATTTATTTATTTATTTATTTTTGGAGTGGGTGGTAGAACCTAGGGACATTCTACCTCTATGCTACACCTCCAGTCCTATTTTATTTTGTTTCTTTTTTTTTTTTTAAATTTTGAAACAGGGTCTCACTAAGTTGCTGAGGCTGACTTCAAACCTGTAGTCCTCCTGTCTCAGCCTCCCAGGTCTCCCAAGTACTGGGATTACAGGTGTGAGCCACCACTCCCAGTTTAAAATCTAATTTTAAATGTACACAGCACTATTCTGAACTCCTGAGCAATAAAGTGAGTTGAGCATAGCTGTCTAATTATCATATTGTGAAAGAATAGTAGAAAGAAGTTAGAAGAGACCCAGGAGAATATGACTGACAGTCTCAAATCAGAGAGGAGAAGACTAGGGGAAGAGCAGGCCAAGTACCACACATGGGAAAATGTAAATTTCCCAAACACAACAGGGCCTCTTCCTGACCAAGAGCTTCTGGAAAAGTGCTTCGGAGTTATTTGCAGTGGTCATAATAGACATGCCACATTTTGAACCAGAGACAAAGTTAGCTGCGATGATTGTCTAGGATTTAGACTCAGAACTCCTGTTGCACTACACCTAGGCTACAGAATACCAAAGTTAGTGAAAGAATACTATGGTGAATCTATTTTTTCAGTTAATTTGAAAATAAAAGGATAAAGATCTACATCAATCTCAACTCCAAATTCATTTTACATCAAACTTGGATAACAATAGACTTCCCTGTGCAAGAATGAGTCAGAAGAAATTGCCATGCTTTTGAAACTATATCACAATTCAAAAGAAAGGAACAATCCCGAGATTGTCACAGGTATCTTCTTTTTAAATAAATTTACTACAAGGAAATCCTTTTGTTAAAAAAATTTTAACTCAGATTGTCATATACACCCAAGAGAATATTGAAAAATATAATGCATTATTTAGTCATAAAGAGAAAAGCCTCTTGAATTAGAAAATGTGTACAATGTAAAAGTCATGGTTCTGTAATTAAAATTAGTGTTGTCTTTTTGTGACACACTGGATATAACAGAAAATAAGTTTTGTAAAGCATAAGAAAGATTTAATATTTAATATAGAATTTAGAGGAACAAGAGAAGGGGAAATTTTGAGTAAAAGATGAGAGAAAATGCAACTGATTCACTGGAATTCATAGGAAATATATTTAGGCTTTTCATTTCTCTGTGCAGGCACCTAATATTTCAGATATCCA
Organism: Graphiurus murinus; assembly: GCA_004027655.1. Taxonomy (NCBI): domain Eukaryota; kingdom Metazoa; phylum Chordata; class Mammalia; order Rodentia; family Gliridae; genus Graphiurus; species Graphiurus murinus. The sequence continues at coordinate 15,580 of PVLC010005420.1, forward strand.
AGAGGATCAAAATATATACATTCAAGTGCTTCCTGAAAGTTGTTTTTGAGAACAGCTATTCGAATATATGCTGTAACAAAATAAGACACAAATGAAGTATGGGAAACTATAGATATAAAGGACCTGGCTGAGTAGTGGGAACAGCTAAACAGAGCATACATAATTTCTGATGTGGGCATAAAACTTAATGTGAATGTAAAAATGTATTGTGCGAAATAGTAGCAATAATATTTAAGTAAAATCTCATTTATATATTTTACATATGTGTCATTGAAAAATGGTATATTTTACCATGTGTCATTGAAAAATGTTCAATATCTTTACTCAAGAATCTGCTCTAGGCAGATTTGGGTTTGAATTCTGACTTTACCACTTAGTTTTGTATGATCTTGTGCAAAAATCTTTATAATATCAATGTATATACACCCATACACTTACATGTACATATGACAGAATAATCCAACAAACGTTCAAAATAGTTATCTCTAGTTGGCTGGATTATACAAGTGGATACTTCTTTTTTTCTTCAATACAGTTCTTGACTTTAATTAGATTTGCAAAGTGAGTGTTTATCATTTCTATAATCTGAAATATATCATTAAGTGCAAGAGAAAAGATACTAAAAATTAAAGCTGTAAATCTAAGGATATTTTCCTCTGAAAATATTCAATCTGTATAAATAGAGACCTGGGTTGAAGATTTAGTTGAATCTGCATGTGTAAGCTTAGCCAATTACAGATGCCAATTTATGTTGAGATACAACTTGGAATTTCAACATTACATCATTAGAATTATTGACACTGCTGAATGTGTTATTATTCATTGACCTATTGAAAGGCAGTAGGGGGTGGCTACTGAGAACATAGGCACTGAGCTAGACTGTGTGGCTCAGTCTCCTTTTCTATCCTTATCTGCTTACACCATGTCACTCTGGATGAAATAGACAAACTCTGTGGTCTTCAGTTTTCTAACCTGTAAACTACAAATAATAGTAGTGTTTATGCAGGTTGAGCATCTCTAGCCCAAAATTCTGAAATCCAAAATGCTCACAGAATCCAAAACTTTTTGACACCAACATGTTGCCATAGGTAGAAAATTCCACACTTAACTTCATGTGACAGGTCACAGTAAACACACAGGCATATTAAAAATATTGTATGAAATACACTTCAGGTTATTTGTATAAGGTATACATAAAACATTAACAAATTTCATATTTAGAGATGGGTCCCATCCTCAAAATATCTCATTACATATATGCAAATACTCCAAAAAAATTCAAAACACTCTGGTTCCAAGAATTTTGAATAAGGAACACTCAGTCCATGTGACAAGTTGACTATGAGAAAGAAATCAGATAATGAGTGATAGAGAAGCCGAAGGTTAGCAGAGCTTGCTGACCCCACTGCCTAACCTAACAGCTCTGTCCTATAGCTGAAGGTCCTGCCAGTTTTTAACTCTATCCTTTTTCCCAGATTTACATAGAACCAGGGGCTCCAGTCCTGCCACCAGGGGTCTTCTACTTATTGACACACCATTTATGTGGGGTTCTTTGAGGCTCTCTCCCGTGACATTTGCAGCTATCGTATTCTGACCACTTGAAGTTTCTATTCAGCTCAACATCCATGTCTTAAAATAACACATTAAAATAACATCCATGAATAAAATAGGAAAAAATAAACATAGGATTTCTGTTTTAGCTCTGAGAAACATATCATACAGACATCAAAGAAAGTTGTGGCTTCTTTAAAATTCTTACCATAGCACTAGATAGTCTGCATAGATCAGTGGAGCTGAAGAGAAATGGAAGGTGAGCTATAGATCCTGTACACAGAGACTTTTGGATGTGTTTTTAGATGTCATCAAGAATATTCACTCTTCTCATTCTTCGTTTGGATGCTCTGTTCTTTGGTTCCCTTTTGCCCAAGTAGAAGCATGTCTGAATACCAATGGTTGGCCAATTCCAGGCTCTCATTTGGTGGTAATTAATTTGTACAGCAAGCATAAACCTAACATTTGTGGGGCTGACTTGAGGTACAGTTAACTCACTAGATTAATTATTTCATTTTTAAGTAGCTACTCTTTCAAAGACCCATTAATAGGACAGGCATTTAACCTCTAGTTGCACACGTGACTCAGTCCCAGTGTCACACTAAGGTCCCCGAATGTATCGATAGAACATTTTGGTGTGTTTTTTCATGTAATTTTCACCAAGCCAATTGTTTAATTTTGCCTTTTTTAAAATTTTATTTCGAGGTCCACAAAATCCCAGCAGCTGTCAAACAAGAATAGAACTGGAAAAGAACATGGTTCTCACATTAGAAACCAGAAAATCCTATGATTGATCTTGTTCATGAAGTAATTATGAAACACATACCTTTTAATTTCAAAAGCATATATTTCCTATTAGGGGCCCATCCCCAAATGTACTCCTTCTAAGAAGCACACAACCCTTACAAAAATGTATTTGCAGTATTACATCAATGCTTTTGAAAAATGGTGAAATCTGCAATCAGCAACTAAAAAATTTCAAGGACATCCTCACAAGGAGAATACCATATTTTCTAAACCTGAAGCAGATGTGCAACTACTTGAAGCTGGGTTCCTTGAGGCCCTTTCTGTACTGTGAAGTATCTCCCAGATGTTGCTACCTGGAAGGCCTTCAATGACTCGCATACTTCGTCTAACGTAACAGGAGAGTGACCAAGCTCTTTAGTTCAGAGGTACAGCACAAATGCAGCAGAAAATGCAATTGCACAGCATGGCGGCTGGTCACTGGTCTCTGCTTTCACCTTGGTAATAAATGGAATCCTGTCATCTGACGAAGGATCAGACTCTCGTGCTCCATTTATTTCCGTCACGCTCCACTGTCATACAGTTAGTCAAATGGACAGAAGTTAACCTCCACCTCTCCATCCTCCAGAAGCACTTAAGTCTATTTCATCTGATTTAACATCAGTGCATATGTGCCTTACAAATCTTTGTTAAAGACCGGTAACCTTAATGTTCTGAAAAGGGCACTGCTGAAGCTGATGAATTTAAAACACAGAGATGAAAACCAAGAACTCCACAAGATTACTTTTTTTTTTTTAACTATGCTTTATTAGTCAAGACTGCCAAATGAGGAATGTATCAAAGGTAATGCTACTACAAAGAAGAAAAGTGCTTTTCTTTTCCAAACATATGTTTTGCAGCTGAGCCCTGCTCTCAGTTTTGAGTCTTGTTTCATGTGACGCTCTGATTCTCTTCTTTGGCCTAAAGCCCAAGTAACTCTGGTGATATGTCCCTTATCATCTCAGGCTTTCCATTCAGACACTAGATGTTAAATCCAACACAGCAAAAGATTAACATAAGGTTGCATCTCCATGCAATCAAGAGCTCAAAAACATGCTTATCCAAAGGAGAAAAAAGTAAAACAAGTCTTTTTTTTCTGTTTGAAAAAGCATTTTTGGGACATTGTGTGTGATTTTCTTTTCCATAAATATTCCTTCTTCTTTTCATTTTACAAAGTGAGGTGAGAAAGGAAATGCAAAGAATGGAAGAGGATGGAGAAATTTTCAAAAATTGGCAGAACAAAATGTGAAGATTCAGAAATGGTGATGATGAATAGAGAAAGGCATGTCACAGTAAGAGGAAGAGTGGTTAGTTGTGAACAGAAATTTTAAGGTGCATGTGCATCCATGCTAATTCCATTGAAATGCATGTAACTTTCCGGAAGATGAAAAGGTTAAGGTTAGCTTCTATATGTTCTGCTCACCATATGTCGGTGGTTTCTAAGTAACATAATTGCTACAGTGCTTCCTCCACTCAGAACAAGAGGAACCAGAGAGGAAAAGGAGCACATCTGTGGGCTTGCTCTTTCAGGAGGTTTTTAAGATTACTCAGCAAGTCTGGCCCTGTTTTGGATGACTTTGAATCTGCTTTGTTGTAAGTTTCTTCTCCACGACTCCACTCATCTATTGAAGAAACTGGCCTTTGCGTTCTGAACTTTCTCCTTATGAAACATCAACACTTTTAGGTGTTCTTATCCTATGGGTAACGAGTGAGAACACACAAACATTTGTGGTGAAATCTCATGAACCACAATTCCTGTCTGTGTCTACCGAAGATCAGTTCCTCTAGCTGCTCTCCTACTTCAACACACCTCCAGTTATTCATGGGCAGGGCCTATGGATTCATGAAAGAGCCCACTCATGTGGTAGCTATGGTATTCTGTGATACATTGCCCCATGAGGCATCACAGTCTCTCCACATTCCTGTGGACACAGGAGCACCTGTCTTTGAACACTGCTGTTTCTCTGGAACCTACAGACAGTAATATGATCCTTAAACCCTTACATAGCTGCTCTATTTCTTCCTCTCCTAGGCACTGAAAGATTTTTGTGTGTGTATGGGGCCGGGGGGCTAGATCCTTTCCTGAGTCTTTTTCTATACCAAAATGATGGACAAGCTGTGTCCCCCTCTGGGTCACAAACTATTGTAAACATTTCTAAAATACAGTTGTTTAGGCCACAATGAGGATAGTGTTCAATGAAAGTTCTCCTTTAGTTTTATTTGCTGCATTCTCTAGAATTCAATTGTTCCAGAAAATGGAAGCTAAAAGTCCATTCATGAGGTAAACACTGTAATAAAAGTTTATACTCTCATTCAAGTACCTACTCTGTATATTTATAAGAGTATCCTGCCTGGATTCTTATTTTTATATAAGAGATCCCTCAGCCTTCCTACCAATGAGAATTCCTTGACATATTCACTAGGGCACTGGGCTTGTAAAGGAATACCTTCATTCTATCAGAAAATAGTCTTATGGAGCCGGGCGTGGTGGCGCACGCTTGTAATCCCAGCATTCGGGAGGCTGAGACCGGAGGATCCGGGTTCGCGGCCAGCCTCAGCTACCTAGTGAGGCACTCCGTAACTTAGTGAGACTCGGTTTCAAAATAAAGAATAAAAAATAGGGCTGGGGGTATAGCTCAGAGGTAGAATTCCCCTGAGTTCAATCCGCAGTACCGCAAAAAAAAAAAAAGAAAGAAAAAAAGAAAGAAAGAAAATAGTCTTATGGGTCTTCATTTACACACAAGATGTACTAAGGCTACTTATATGCTATAATTCTCTTAAAACTCAGGCTACTTTCACCTCAATTTTTAAGTTAAATATTTTCATAGGGTATGAACATGCAATAGAGTTGATATTCCTAAAGCAAGTACCAGATCAAGATATAAATTTGTGAAGGAAAATGTATAAAAATTGGTTTTATGACTATTATTATTTCACTACCTTGAGATTTGTGTCAAACACAAAAATCAAGAAAGAGATTTAGAAAAGGAATGCCTTAGAAAGAATTACGGTATATTGTGAGTCCCACTACTCTGAAGCCAAGTAAAAGGGGCTTCCTAAGACCTCTTTGAGAGCTTGAATGGTATTTCCCATAACTCGAACATTTACAGTGGACTCAAGTTACAGAGTCCCTGTTGTAAAGGCAAATAGCTTCTCTGGCCCCTCCAAGACTGAGAAGTTGTTGCAGGGCCAGAAACAGCTTATGTCCCTATGATTTGTCAAGGAAAAGTTATCAAGACCTTGTAAGATACAGAAGGTCTGTCCAAGAGGTTACCTAAAGGCCCAAACAGATCTTAACACAGAGTAGCTGAAGAAGTTTGGTCCAAGGGAGTATCAGTGAAACAAAGATGCTCTTACTTTCCCTATCTGTTTTTCCAGGTCACCCCTTTCCACCAACCCTCCCCAAGTCAAGTAGCTATCAATTTGGGAAGGAGGTAAGCCAAAAAGAGGGAAGGAACTGCCCATGCTTATAGTAGCTGCTCACTGCAAAAAGTTCAGCTAGTTGTGGGATGAGGAAGAAGGCAATACTCTTGAATGAAGGATCTGAGTGTTCTAGTTTCTAAATTTAACTCAATTTTATGACCTTAATAGACAAGAAAGTACCTGACAATAGAGTCATGGAAATGCCAAATTTATTTTTCCAGAGCCATGTAAATCTAACCCCACTAAGCAAAGATAAAAGGACAATTAGAATACAAACTAAAGTTGCTTTATGAAAACACTGTGCCTCCTGCTTGCTCAATTAACTAGGTATAATAGTCGCAAATCCTACATGATGATAGGAACAAGTATCATATGGTGAGATCCTTTCTCATATGGTTAGATCCATTTCCCTCTTAACTATTAAAATTTATGACATTTCATGTTTCTGACTAGATGTACTTCTGTAATGTTTCCAATCTCATTGATTACATAAGACTTTTATAATTATATGTATTCTAAAGCTGAAGGTAACCTTAGGGGGATATACTAGTCTATTTCTTCTCAATCTTTTAATTTTTATTTATTATTATTATTATTATTATTATTATTATTAATATCAATATTATTTTGGTACTAAGATTGAATTCAAGGGTCTTCTACCTCCAAGCTATCCCCTACCTCTTTTTAAAAGTTTTTATTTTCAGACAAGGTCTTACTAAGTCGCTGAAAGTCTCACTAAGTTGTTGAAGTTGGCCTTGAACTTTTGTTATTCCTGTTTCAGACTCCCAAGTACTGGGATCACAGGCATGCACCACCAGACCTGGCCTTTCCAGTCTTTAATGTGCAAATAAGTCACCTATAACCTTATAAGACAGATTCTAATTCAGTGTATGTGAAATGAAGCCTGAGATTCTGCATTTATAACAGGCTCCCAGCTGATATTAACATGCTTGTCCATGCATACAGAGAAAGGCTCTAGTTTACATCTTTACTACCCTTAGAAAATAACCAAAAGAATTGGTGGTATGGCACACACCTGTAATCACAGTACTTGAGATGATGAGACAGGAGGATTGCATGTTTGAGACCAGCTTCAGTAACTTAGTAAGGCCAGCCATAGCAACTTAGTGAGACCTTGTTTCAAAATGGGCTGGGGATATGGCTTGGAAGTAGAATGGCCCTGGATGAGGAAATTAAGCAGAGGTGATTCTAGAGCGGGGACCTCTGATGCTGCTTTCTTAGGTCATGCGTCTTCACTGTCATCATTCCTACCATACATTAGAGCCAATTCAGAGCTTTGGTTTCCACGTGGTAAGTAAACCATAAATCTTCTCATAATATAAAAAACATGGTATAGTGTGCACTGACCAAAAGAGATGATGGCATTACTGAGAGATGGACAAAACTATGAATATAGTCAACCAAACTCATGAAAGGGAAAGTCTATGACTTTGTGATCAACCAGACACATGGCAATAAATAATTACACTGGATTGACTTTGCTGTCATGTTTCAACTTATGTCATTTTTCCACCAGGAACACCTTTCGTTCTTATACACATTTTTACGGTGCAGTTTGTGCGTGGCCCCTCTTCAGAAGCCTTGCCTGAAGTTTTATTTCTACCTGAAATAATAACTTCAAGCTCAGTCACATAAATATCCTCTGTTCTCCAACAAACTATGACTGCTTTTACTTTAACATTTACTATATTATTTTGAAATTCACTGCTAATGTGTCTGAATTGTGTGTGTGTGTGTGTGTGTGTGTGTGTGTGTGTGTGTGTGTGTGTGTACACATCTTACTGGGTATTTAACCCAAGGGCATTCTACCTCTAAGCTACACCCCATACCCCAGACCTATTTTAGTTTTTATTTGGAAACAGGGTCTCTCTAAGTTGTGGAGGGCCTCACTAAGTTGCTGAGACTGACTGAAAATCTGTGAGCCTCCTGTCTCAGCCTCCCAAGTACTGGAATTACAGCTGTGCACCACCAAACTCTGCTTGAATTATTCTTTGTGCTTCTGAGTGTCTTGCAAAATTCCCAGGACATAACAAGTGTTCAATAGATTTATATGCAAAATTGACTTTAAGACAAGAAATATGACTATAGATAATAATAATAATAATAAAAAACCCTGTGTCAGCAAGATATAGTGATTATAAATATACATATATTGAATAACAGAGGCTTAGAATATATGATATAAAGCTGACTGAACTGAAAATAGAAATAGATGATTCAACAATAATAGCTGGAGATTTCTATAACACATTCTGAATTATTGTAAGTTCCCATTGTGTCAATGGTACACATTGAGGTAAGCATTGTAATCGCCTTCTGGTAATCATATATAGTGAGGGAGAGATTCCCACCATGAGGTTATGGGTATGGCCAAATCCATGACTCTGGGCACCGGATAGGTAAGATTAGCAGTAGTTTACTAAGTGTATGTATTCATAGCATGGGAGAGGAGAACATTGCATGTCACACCATATCCCATGGGGGTTGCAATTGGGAACAGAGTTTAAAAAAATATCAGAGAGTCTGAGACTGTAGAAGTCAGGCTTTGTAGTATTGAAACAATGGGGTGTTCTCTGGTTCCTTGGGAGGGTGTGACTGGCTTGTTTGAATAGTAGTAGTAGACACACTACTCAGGAGTAAGGAGGAAGTAAACCTGGTCCATTTGCTAAGGATGATTGTTTGACTAGGAGACCCTATTTGTTACCCTATTTGTTGAAGGAGAATGGGGTGTGAACTTGGAGTTGTGTCATTTGAAACTCACCCTATTTTATCATATGTCCAGGCAGCATGAAATATGTAGCCTTAATTTTAGGTCTTACATCACACCAGATTAACCACATGGAACATTTTACTTTCTGTTCAAATTCTGTATTTAGCCTCCCCATGTCTCCACTAAAATTACAATGTCTGTCAATTTTATAAATTGGAGGGCAAAAACACTACAAGACTAATTACCAAGAAGTTATTTACATGTATTTTATATGCTTGCAAAAAGACATTAAATATGATATTACATTTTATGTGTCCTAAACTAGGGAAGAAGTGGTATTACAAATGAGTCCTTTATGTCCCAGTGAGCATCTTAAGTTTTCTGAGAATGGAACCCTGTCTTGTCATAATGCCTCCAGCACCAAGCCTCATGTCTGGAAAAATATAGGTAATGAAATCTAATCATTAAAGAGAATTTACCATGTGCCAGATGAGATCCTAAGTAATATCCACACGTTATCACATCTGATTATCACAATATCCTTAAGAGTTTGGTACTCTCATAATTTCAGGTTACTAGATCAAGGGTAAAAATTTTTTTTTTTCCATGAAGGGCCAGATAGTAAACATTTTATGCTTGGCAGACCATACCATGCATTTTGAGATTATAAGTGACCTATTTGGGCTCATGGGTGTTTTTCCATCCTTGTATTAGATGAGGTCACTAATGCTTGGAGTATTTGCGTAAGGTCACATAACTTACAAGAGGCAGAGCAGGATTTTAAACCCAAATTACTGTTTATCTGATTTAATACTTCTTTTCCTAACTAACCATTATTCTCAACTGCCAGTAACTGCTGCACTAGTCAGCAGGGCTCCATATATATGTGTCGAATAAATTTTTAAAATCTCATTATTATAGTTAGATATAAAATGTTTCCTGAAGAGCTCATGTATTAATGTTCAGAGTTGATATAATTAAGTTATGAAAGTTGTAATCTCATCGGTAAATAAATCCACTGTAATGGACTTACAGAGTGGTAACCTAGGCAGGTGGGGTGGTACTGGATGAGGTGAGTCCCTAAGGCTGTGGTCTTGGGGACTGTGCTTGCATCCTTGAATCCCTTTGCTTGCTTTCTCTCGCTTCTGGCCTCTATGATGTGAGAGCAGAGCCCTTACTCGCTCCCTTTCTCTGCTTCTTGCTATCATGCCCTGAGCTTTGCAGACCTGGCTTGACAGACTGAGCCTCAGAAATCTCTAAAATTGTGAGAAAATAAATCTTCCTTCCTCAAAGTTGTGTGATTGGTTGCTTTGGAATATAACAGTGAGAATGTTGATCAAGACACTTATTACTTACATATTACTAGAGAAGATGCTAAGTCAGATTTTATTAAGTCTGCACATAGTCAGGACTCCTGGATCCTGTTCTAAACTGAATTTAAAATATCAAGAAAACTTCCCTCAGTCTGGGATATTCCACCAGCCCTCTGCCTACTTGTTTAGGGATGTGGCAATCTATACAGAGAAGGAAAGATCAGGTGTTAGTAGAGAAACAGGTCTGGGACAATGGGCTCTATTTGCCATGATTTGGATTTCTATCTGAAGTGGTTTCACCCTGGTCCATTAACATTTCCTGTAGCTTTTGACTATGGTCTAACACATTTGACATTCTGGGGCTGTTTAACTCTAACTCTAATTCACATTCCTATATATTAGAAATTCAAATACTCCAGAAACTAGCTTTTCCTTTCTTGAAAAGGGAAAAGACTAACAATGTTTTTTCATACTTTACTGAAAAAATTGCTTCCCAGCTGGAATATTGTGTTCTAATTCTTAACAAAAAACACACATAGGTTGAGAAGTAGAAAAATTGCTGACACATCTTTCACTGTGCCTAGAATAATGGCATTTATAAGATGGTTCAACTATTATTTTCCATAACTGGAGGAATGAATAGCTACAGTGTTGTTACTTATAATTCAGGGCTAGCTGGTATTAAAAAAAAAAAAAAAGACATGTGGCATCCGGAAAATGTAATTAATTTGATGGTATAAGCCTTCATAAATTATCAAGTATTCCCAGTAGCAGTCATGAAAAACTTGGAGAGAACATGAGCTGCCTTTAAATTGCTTAGTTTTCTCACAACCGGAAATATTTTAAGGTGGCTGCATTGCTGCTGGCATGAAAGGATGTTCAAATTATTATTACCACTAATGGCCAATTCCACCTTTAAATAAGGTGATAGAGATTTGGCGTCGCACACAAACCAGCACTGGTGTCTCCAGGCTGTCATTCTTCTCACTAATGAACTGCAGCTTACAGAAATTAATTATGGGGGAAAGGTTGCTGTTTCCTCCACCAGGAATGAAGTCTCCAGATTCCACATCAAGTGTTGTTGAGAAGGAAGTGCAGAGGTTCCTGGGGCTCCCGAAGCCCTCCTCCTGGTGTGCTCATTCTGCCAGGCACAGACAACATGCTTGACTGCACACTGGAAGAAAGATGACTGTGGGAAGGAATTTTAAATATTCACTAGAAGCCTAAAAAGCAGTCACAGAAACACAATCCAAGGTGGTGACTAGAACAATTCCCAGGGAGGCCAGAGTTATAGCTCTGAGTCAAGATCTCAGGGAGACCATAAATCTACTTCTGAGTATCTACATAGTATTTGCAAAATAAATAAGGTACTATCTGACTTTTGCAATGTTTCTAGAAATACATAAATAAATAAGTATATTTAGCTAGGTGGGGTGGTGCCTGCCTGTAACCCCAGTACTTGGAAGGCTTAGACAAGAGGATCACAGGTTTGAGGCCATCCCAGTAACTTAGTAAGACCCTCAGCAACTTAGTGAGACCATATTTCAAGATAAACAATAAAAAAGGCCAGGTTGGGTGGCCCACATCTGTAATCCCAGGACTTTGGAGGCTGAGACAGGAGGATTACAGGGTAGAGGACAGCCTCATTACTGTAACTAGATTCTCAGCAACCTAGTGAGACTCTGTTTCAAAACAAAAAATACAAAAGGGGTGGTTGTGTTGCTTGGGGTTAGAATGCCCCTGATTTCAGTCCCTAGTACTGGAAAAAAAGTAAATTCAAATTAATATACTACATAGCATAATTCTACCTTTAAATTAACAGTTAGAGGAGACTTAGAGTTTACAAAGTACTTAAGTGGAATGTGAAGACCATCTCTGTTATTCCATGCTACACAATCATGGGAGAAAAACAACAAATATAATAAATAGTGTATTATCCTCTCCTGTTTACTAAATGCTTCATCTTGGAATGATCAAGGCCTAAAGGATCAAAGTTTGCCTACTTTGTCAATATGGGAGTTCAGATATCTCCATGAAGTTCTAGTACTGGCTAGTTTTCAAGTTCGTTTTTATCCTTTGATTCTACCATTATCTAAGAAGACATTTGTGAAAGGGATGGGGAATTATAAAATAAGAAACATAAATTATGCAAACTAGGTAAAAAATGATGAAAATTATAAGAGATCATTTCCAGTACCATTCCAAATATTCGTCTAAGTAAAGATAGGAGAAGATCTAAGAATAAACAGCTTACATTTGAGAAGGAGTTTGGAGCCTACAGAGTTAAATGGGTAATTTTCCCAACAGCACAATTGCCTCCAGCTGATTTGCAGGACAATTGCAGAAACATCCTTGTCTCTCACTTACTAAAAATAAGAAGGAAAAGATGACTGAGTCTGTGGCTCATTCATTTGAGATAGGCTTGCTTGGGGTGACGAGCACTACCCTTAAGACATCGAATATTAACATGCTTCCTACTCACAGGCAACATCAGAGCCATGAAGGAGCTGCAAAACCCTTTGAAAGTACTAAAGGATTCTTTAAAATAAAGCTGCTTTCACCACTGGTCCTTGAATATTGAATGAGAGAATTTTGAGTCTTCTTTTTATGTATTTATTTATGATAATTGTAGCATGTATTAAATTAGATAGTGACAAAAACTTCTTAAAAAGATCACCCGTTGAAATATACAAAGAATATGGTACCCAACTGTAGAGATGTATTTCCTCTGCAAAAAAGAAAATAAAATGAGGTCGGTATGTTATCAGGTCAGTGTGTTATCACAGTTTCTGCTGTCAAAAATCCAGGTGGTCTGTTGTGGTCAACAAAAGTTCCTGCTGTGCATGGTGGCGCATGCTTGTAATCCCAGTACTTGGGAGGCTGAGACAGGAGTATTGCAGGTTCAAGGACAGCCTCAGCAAGCAGTGAGACTCTTGTCAATCTAGCAAGACCCTATTTACAAATAAGAAATAAAATTGGGCTTGGGGTATAGCTCTAAGGTAGAAAGCCTTTAGGTTCAATCCCCAGTGCCACAAAAAAAAAAAAAAAAAAAAATCTTTCTTACTATAAGCCAGGCATGGTGGCACACACTTGTAATCCCAGTACTTGGGAGGCTGTGACAGGAGGATTGCAGGTTCATGGCCAGCCTCAGCTGCTTAGTGAGACCCTCCACAACTTAGTGAGAACCTGTTTCAAAATAAAGAATAAAAACTAGGACTGAGAATGTAGCTCAGAGGTAGAATGCCTCTGGGTTCAATCCCCAGTTCCACACACACACAAAAAAGTTCCTGACTGTGGACAGGTATATATCCTGTGTCTCAGAGTCTGCAAAGCTGAAGTCACTATAAATAATCATTACTGAATAATAGAGTTGCTTTAGAGACTTCTAAAATACCAGAAAATACCATTTATCTCTAACAGAGGTCCTTGGTCCATCTGTCCATCATCCATCTCTATCTATCAATCAATCAATCTATCTATCTATCTATCTATCTATCTATCTATCTATCTATCTATCTATCATCTGTTGCACAACTGATAGGTCAAAAACATCAAAATTGTAAGAGATCATGCATCCAGCTCCCCCAGCACACATCACTTACCAACCAACCTATGCCTGTCTAATAGTTTAGCGGAAGTTTGCTCTGAGCAGTTACCAATTGAAGCCTTTCCAATTTTTTCATGGCAACTAGAAAGACATTGAAGAAAATGTTTTAGCTCACTTCATTTTGTTTAACTAAAACACACACATTAGATTATCATAATTTTCCTCTCTCTCTTTTTTCAAAATTGCCCATTGGAAGCTAATACACAAATCAAAGAAAAGCAACACAATAACATTTAAAGAATAAAAAAATAAAGGGAATCTTCCTAGGCATTGTAAGAAATGTAAATGTAAGAAGATCATTTGTGTCCTCCCTTGAAAGAAGAGGTACTTGCTAAATTATGCTAACTAGAGCCACATTAACCTTGACAGATATGTGTTTAACTACAAAAGCAAGAGTATGAAAAATGGATTGATCTATTTACTTTTAAAAGATTCATGCAAATTGCAAATCAGTTAAGAGGTAGCCTAAACTTCTCCATTTAGCAAGATATAAGGGATTTACGATTGTTTTTTATGCTTCCATAAAGAGATGTTTTGTGCACCTATGAATGTATCACTTTGAATTTCACTACAATGTACAGTTATTGTGCACCTATAAAAAATAGCTTCACTTTTCTAGATCTTCAAAAGCTATTTTATGAATAGATGCAGATGAAAGAGAATGAACAAATTCATCAGGCACAGGAGTGTGAACCACACCGGAGCCCCAGGATGGAGCTGGGAAATTCTTAGTCCAAGATGCTTGGTTGACAGGTGAGGACACTGACGTTCACCGAAGTGAAAGCAATGCCTTTCACTCATCATGTTTACAGAAATCATATTAAAATCTTAAAAATATATTCATAACCTGGTATTTATGGAGAGGGACCAAGATTCTGTATTCTTATGAGCTCCCAGATGCTGCTAATGCTGCACCCTGTGGACCACACCAAATCATGAAGAGGAAAATAACTTTCCATATAGTAGGTTGAAGAAATGGGACCTGGTTCTACCCAGCTGTCCACTTGATGTTAAATAACTAGCTCACTTGTCAAATGTAGGCAGGAAGCAGTATAACTTTTGAAAAAAAAATAGTTATAGTTATGCTTACTTCTTTCTCCTCTTAGGGGCGTGATATAATACACTCAGTTGGTAATAAAGAGCTGGATTCTGTATCAGGCTTTCTGATATCAATTCCAATTTTTCTATTAACTGTGTAACATTGGCAAATTTTCTACTTTCTCTGTGTCTCAGTTTCCTCACCTGTATAATTTCCTCATCTGCACAGTGATAATATTACCTATCACATAGAGCTTTTTTGTAAATAAAACACTTTTTAAATAAGTAAAAACAATTTTCATATGTAAGTAAAACACTTATAAGCCAGCACTCAAAAAATTCTGAAAAAATATATAAAAGAAATCTTATTATCAAAGTACATGACATCTAACTGATCTTTTTTCAAGTGCTGGGGAACCCAGGGGCATTCTACATCTGAGCTACACCCCCAGTCCTATTTTTTATTCTGTATTTTGAAACAGGGTTTCACTAAGTTACGGAGAGCCTAAGTAGCTGAGACTGGCCATGAACCCGGATCCTCCAGTCTCAGGCTCCCAAGGACACCTACCTGATTTAAGGAATTATTTTACTCTACAGATAAGGGACTTGAGCCCTAGAAGAAAAGTAGAGCAGAAACAAAATTGTAGTATTTATGTATCTATCTATCTATCTATTTATTTATTTATTTATTTATTTATTTATTTATTGGCACTGGAGATTGAACTCTCAAGAGCATGCTACCTCTAAGTTACACCCCCCAGCCCATTTTTTTTAAATTTTTTATTTTGAAATAGTATCTCTCTAAGTTGCTGAGGCTGGTCTTGAACCTGTGATCCTTTTTGTCTCAGCCTCCCAAGTACTGTGATATTTGTTACTGCTTGTTATACTAAGATAGTGTCAAGGTTTGGATCTGGAATATTTCCCCAAAAGCCCCTGTGTTGGAAACCTGGTCCCCAAAGCAACAAGGGCCAGCGGTGGGGCCTGGCTGAGGGTCCTGGTCACAGGGGACATAGCCTTAGGGATCATAATTGTCCCTGCCCGGCCCCACTTAGCTTCCTGGCTGAAACTGAGCCACTTTCCTCTGCCTCGTCCTGTTGCCATGATGTTGCTGACTTAGAGCCAGAAGGCCTTGGACTGAATCCCTGAAACCATGAGTCTAATAAAACCTCAGGCACCAAATACTATCATCTTGAATTTCTAAAGTACCCTGGTGGTATTGTGCTGTTGTCCCCATGTTAGAGGTGAGGAAACCAAACCACAAACACAAACTGGCCAGAGGCCTCATAGCCACAGACATGGCATCTTCAAGATCTGGACCCAGGTGTGGCCACTAGTTGTGAATCCTCTGCCAGGGTATGGGTTAAGCTACCTAGGGCAAGGCAACCAACCCCTTAAAGGTCACCCTCCTAATACCCGACAAGTTATCATACATTGATAATTGGCCAGCCAGAGCCTCAAAACTCATGGGGGAACAGGATAGCATAGCAATTCTCTTGCACACCCAAAAGCTAGGCATTTCCCTCTTAGGGTGAAAATGGTACCACCCTCTGCCCCAAGGGTGTCAGGCATTCTCATTCCCTCTCTCTCTTTCTCTCTCTGTCTCTCTCTCTGTCTCTCTCTCTCTCTGTCTCTCTCTCTCTGTCTCTCTCTCTCTCTCTCTCTTTTTCCATTTGCTTCTCAAATAAACATTACCATCATGTGCCACATCCCCATATTACTCTCCATTTTCGATGGTGCCAGTGTGCTTACACAATTCAGCCCTTCTATGTATCATCATAAATAACAGAGCCTCTCCAAAGAATTAGTGGGTGGCTTACCATTTACTGATGATTTCACAGGGGAGATGGAAGAGAGCATTGGCTTTGGAAACACTTCAGCAAACTGCTTAAATCTAAAATTTTTCTTTTCTTCCACACCGCAAACAGATGTCCTTGATCCCCCACTTCTTACTCATCATAGCACCCATATTTACCAGTTTCTGTTTTTCCCCCAAAACTCCCCCACATCTTCTCTCACTTTTCTTAAGCAATGCCATTTAGAGGATAGCCCTCTCCTTTCTCAGACTTCCATGTTCATACCCATCCTGAAGCAAACTAGGATGCTTCATGTGCCAGGATCTGCCTTTCCTAGAAGGTGGTGAAGCATGCTGGCTCCTTGCTGTTGCCTCTCCAGACCTATTCACTCCTCTCTTCTGCTTATGCCCACTGGGCACAAAAGCTTCATGAAGGAATGTTTGCCTAGTCAACCAAATCATTCAACAGCACCTGTATATCATTAAAATTTTGGAGAGTCTGGGGCTCTGGGGCTGGAGATATAGCTTAGTTTTAGAGCAATTTTCTAGCACGCACATAGCCCTGAGTTCAATTCCCAATTCTGGAAAAACAAAAGGTCTTTTTAAATATGAATTGTAACTACTTTACCCACAGTCATTAATGGATCTCAATTCATAGACCTTTCTCTTCACACATTCTAGTACCCTGAGACATTATTAAATTAAAAACAACCCCAAAGTTTCATATGTATATGCAAATAAACACATCTATCTTGTACTGTAATGATAACCTTATATATCATATTTATCTTCTCTCTTCTTGCTACATAGTAAACTCCAGTCAACTGGAGAGCAAGTGGCTATTTCTGATTTAACCAATTTCCCAAAGGACCTGAAATGATTCATGAAACACCACAGGCTATGAAAGTTTGTTGAATAAGTGAGAGAAGAAATGCAAGACAATGTGAGATAGAGCTAATATAAAATACAACCCAGGTTCCCATCTTCCTATTGGCCAAATAACAGCCAGCATCCTTCCTAAAATTGTAGTGTTGCAGATTATTCTACGTACCAAAGCTCTGCAGGACCAGTAAAGATTTTTTTTCTGATGGCTCAATAGTTGTCGCTTCTACTCCCAGGTGGAAGAAGGGCGACATGGCAGAAGTGACCGGGCTCCCTCCCCATTGATTAAGCTCTCCAGAAGCACAACTGCTTTTCCCAGGATGGCAGGTGACACAAGCATTTTGCTGCTCAGCAGGAGGTGTTGGCTTGATGCTCAAGACCTCCGTGACACCAGCAGGTGCAGTAGGAGGGTAGCTGACTTTCCTGACACAGGTTTCACTGATTAAACCGTGAGTCCCCACAGCGCCCATGCTAGAGAGGCCCCTGGGACTGACTGTGGCCAACTTTCTCGTTTATAGGTTTCCTTTTCTGTGATGCCTGACATTTTTAAGGCTGAGCTAGCAAACAATCTAGGATGACAGCCTCCAGAGAAGAGACCCATCGGTAACTACAATATTTGAGTTTATAGAGATCTTTCCTAGCACTTAACAAGTTATCTCATTTTATCCCCTTCATGTTCCTTGCCTGGGAAAGGTGGAGCAATTCCCATCCCTGAAAAAGAAATCAAAGTACATGAAGGTCAAATGTGCTTCTTATTAGATAAAATGGGGGTTCTGATTTCCAGTTGAAGATAGCTTCACCCAAGACTTAAAAATAAAATGAGGTTAAAAAAAAAAAAAAAAACCCACACACAATGAAAGCATTTTTTGGAGAGAAACCAAATATAAATCAACATGCAAGAAATCAAGTACCACTGCATACTTCAAGTTTAAAACCAGAGTCAGGCGTACTGCCACACACTTGTAATCTCAGTACTCGGAAGGCTGAGATAGGAGGATTACAGGTTTGAAGTCAGCCTCAACAACTTAGTGAGGCTCTCAGAAACGTAGTGAGACTCTGTTTCCAAATATATATACATATATGTGTGTGTATGTGTGCGTGTGTCCTAGCTATAAACCCAGAGGTAGAGGGCCCCTGAGTTCCAGCCCCAGTACCACAATAAATACGTGAACAAACAAATGAATAACTAAATAATAAAATAAAAAACTGAACTTCTTATATCTGCAGTGGCTCTTTCTTGAATTCTTGTTCTTTTTAAATGTTTTTGGCTACAAACTATGTTTGTAGCCAAAGTTACAGAAAGTTTCACGTTGATTTTTAAACTATCGTACTTTCCCAAAAAGGAGAGAATTACTATGGGCCTTAAAGAAATTATTATTTGGTTTGTGAGATTTTTTTTTCCCCAAAGTCATATAGTATTGAAAATTTAGGATGGCTAAAACCATTCATTGAGAGTGCTTTTAAAAATAAATTTATTATAGTATTTTTCCCCTTAAAAGTATTCTCATAGTACAAGTACGTAGGGAGGGAGGGAGAGTATTATTTATATAAAAGAAAATTAAACAATGTACCAAATATTAAAACAAATTAAACCATTAATATGGTGATTCTTTCTTGGTTTTAAAAATATTTTTATTTGTGTAGCTAATACTTTATGAATATCAAAGAAAATAGTAAAATTATTGTTTATACATTTTCTCATTTTGAAGTATATGATGGGGCTGATTTTAATTTATACTCACTGCAAAGTACAGAAATAAGTAGAAGTGAAGCCACCATGAGACTAGACATCCAACTCATTTAGAGAATCAGCTGCCCATCAAATGCAACTGGTACTTCCTCCAGTACCAGTTCTGCTGCCTCCCAGATCAACTATATCCTCATATCATAGAGAAGCATTTATTCATTACATAGGTATTAGGCATAACTGCAGAATATTCATTAGAAATTTTCTTCCAGAAAGAAGAACCATATTCCAAACTACACAGCATTAATCTTGTCATCTCCTTATCTGAAAGAGAAGATTTCTCTCCTTCATTATTCAGAAGAAATGCCTCTGGAACACTTTGAACTTCTTTGCCTGGAAACTTAAATTAACCTATACTAACTTTCTTACTTGCCAATTTTGCAAATTTGCTTTTTGTCAGTATTATGGGTCCAATCTGGAAGGTCCCCCCGAGTCTCATGTTGCAAGCGTGGTCTCCAGCACAGCAGGGTTTGGAGATGAGTCAGCTTTCCTCCATTATCACTTTCCACCATGACTTTCTGCCTCACTTCAGGCCAAGAGCAATGGAGTCAGGCAACCATGGACTAAAATCTCTGAAACTGTGAGACAAAATAAATCTTTCCTCCTCCACATTGTTCTTATCAGATACTTGGGTCACACCAATGGGAAGATAACACAGCCGATATTCTTTTGCTCCTAGGGTAGGCTTCTGTCTCTGGTACTGGGATTGCAGGATCTGTGGCATTTCCAGCCCAGAATAGTTTCTCACAATCTTCTTAATGTGTTCAACTTTCCAGCAACCCTCCTCTCTACCACCTTCATGAACTTTAAGGAATTTTATCTCATTTAATGCCTTCTTTTTTTTTTTTTTTAAAGCTATATAGCTTTGAATCATCATCAATTTTTTGTGCATTATAGAAAATGAGAACCACATCCAACAAAAGCATTTAACATCAACAGAAACAAAAACACACACAGGCAAAAAGGATGGAGCTGTTGTAAGTCTTATTTTGTTCTACAGAGCAACCTGAGGTTACTAATTTGGAATTACTCCTCTAGAAGCATAGCCTTTCCCTATTGGAGCCAACCTTCCTCTGGGCACATGGTCACAAAGGAGTACCATATCTGAGTTTTCTAGAATTTCACAACACTTTTAAAAGCAGCTATGGAAAAGTAATTACTTAAGATTTCTATTAACTTGGGCATTGATAAATTTGTTACATAGACCGAATGATAACAGTTAGTGTTTGCTGAGTATAGTGGAAAAGGTGGCTATGACAGAACTCCTGCTGAACACTTACTGACAGCAGTGACTACCAGGGAGCTTTTTCAGCAGCAGTGACATCCTTTGCTACCATAAATTAAGCCCCGAGAAATCTGTTGGGGTTATTTTTAAAATAATCATCAAAAATAACAAAAATACTTATTCCTGATGACTCATACAAAGCCAAAAGCATAAGAACCACAATTTGAATTGAAATCTGACTTCCTAGGAGGCCTCAGGTAATCCTTTATAAATTTCTAAAGATCAATATTTAAGCAGTAGCAAGAAAACAAATATAGAGATTTTTCTTCTCTGTCCTATCTGTGAAATAATTCTTGGCCTTCACAGAACAAAGTGGGAAATAAAATGAAAAATCATTTCCCAACATGAAGAGAAAAGAAGGCAATGGGTGGGGGTAGGGGTAGAATAGATATTTTTATAGATCAAACTAGTAAGCTTTACTGAGATCTAAGAGCCAATTACTTCCAATACTAGCTCCTAAGAGATTTAAAAATCCAGCTTCCCCTAATATGGACCTAGCACCAATTCTCAAGATGAGAGATTTGAGTTGCTCACAAGTGCTAAGAGAAGGGGGCCCAGGAATGAGTAAGAAGCAGCTCTCGGTGGTGGAGAAGAGGTGAGTGCCCCAGAAACATGATTCCAAGGCTCATTCTAGATGGAATCCATCCCACACCAGGACTTAGCAAGGCAAATTAGAATAAGAAGCCATAAAATAGGAGAAATTCTCTGCATCCAATGAGAGAACTGAGGGGAAAGAGTCTTCTGCTACTTTTGAGTTTTTTCTTCTCAGCATCTCTTATCGACACGCTAAGCTTCCCGTGCCAATGAGCAGGCCAGAATGCCTCAGTAGCTCACAGCATTTGTTTTTAGAAAAAAAAATTCTTCTCAGATTTTTATTCTGCCCATCCTGTTCATTCAAGTGATGCCCCCAAGCTCCAGCGTTATAGTCTATTCTATCCCTCTCTTTCTTTCTGTGTATCATCTCCTACCTTCACAAGTTCATTGATCTATGTGGCTAGTCATGTTCATGGTTGTCCTGTGAATATCTCTGGCCCAGGTGTGAATATTCAAATCACTGCCTCTGGGGTAAGCGCACAGTACCCTCTGCAGGGCAGGCTCCTCCCTCTGCATGTGTGAACCTCTGCGTTCTCCTTGTCTGCTTATTCTCACAGGCTCTTGTGTTCCTTCTTGTCTTCCTGGTTGAATGATAACTTCATACTGCATGTGTACTCCTTTCCATATGCATTTTAAGATGCTTTTTGGCTGTAATTAAAAAAAATTCTATTTGGTTCATCCTGTATAGGAAATCTTGTTATGTTACAGTAAGTAGCAAGATGGGGTTGGTTCATTCAGCACCTCATGGACTCCCTGAAGCCTGTTACTTCTGGCTTTCTCTTCAGACATCCCTGTCAGGCCTACTTTTATGCTTAGGCTGGCTTGACAACCCCAACATGGCTGCTGCAGCTCCAGGCATCCAGTAGAAGAGGAGAGGTTTATTTAGTTCTTTTCAAAAGTGAGAAAAATGTCTAAAAATGAAGCTAATCTGACTTTACTACACATTTTGGCCAAATATGGTCCCCAAATCAAAAGGTAAGCAGACCTACAATATTTATCTGTGATCAAAAGGTAGGGAAGGAAGAAGAGCATCTATTGGCTAGGTCATTAATAGTGCATGTCTTTCAAAGCAAGGAACCAAATTCAGTTTCAGCTCTCAATGGTCAGTCACCAATTATTATATGGACCCTGACTGTCTCCCAGTTCTTATTTTCTACCACACTTCTTTCTTACTGTATTTGAGTCATATTCTTCCTCATTTTTTTTAAGTCCTATAAAAATAGGACATGGTGGTACATACCTGTAATCCTAGTACTTAGGAGGCTGAGACAGGAGGATTGTAGGGTTAAGACCAGCCTTAGTAACTTAATGAGAGCCTTAGCAACTTAGTGAGACCCTGTCTCAAAATAAATAAAATAGGGTGGAGGTGTCGCTCATAGGTACGTGCCCTTGGGTTTAATCCCTAGTAACACACACACACACACACACACACACACACACACACACACACACACAGAGTCAGTCCTATAAGGCAGGACTTTATTTGTTCCTTGCTATATCAGCAATATTTGGGAATTTTCTTGGCATATAGTTAATGCTCAGTATGTATTTTTTGAGTAAGGTATTTCCCTTTTTTTTTAAAATTCAAAATTCTAGGAAGAAAGGATCATGTAGGACAAAATGGAATAGGTGGTTGATCAATCCAGTAAACCACAGATGGGTAAGATTATGTCCTTCACATTGAGGCTGACCGCATACCCCACTTTGCTCTGAAAAGTACCAGTTACTATGTTATCCTGTCCTAATTATGAACAAACAGCTTCCTATTTTCGTTCACTTACACGTTCCATTTCACATAATAAATAAAATGATCTCCCTGTGTATAAGGAATACTCTTTCCAGAGGGTGTCACAAGAGATCTTGCTTTCTAAATAAAGGAATATGAGTGAGAAACAATGTGGCATATCCAGTACTCAACTCTGCAGCCCTTGGACACAGGGATTCTCAGGCCCAGAAACATCACCACCATTCATCCAGATGGCCAAACTGTGAAACTGTGCTCTGCTGAGTTTCAGGCCTAAGGACATGCCATCCCTATTCAACCAGTTTAAACATATATATTATATGTATAATATTATATATACAACTCTTTATCGTATCTTATAACCACCTCCACGTTTCCATCTTTAATGCTAATATTTTGTTCAGACCCTCTCTTCTGGAATGTTAGAATGTACACACGTGTGTGTGCGTGTGTGTGTGTGTGTGTGTGTGTGTGTGTAGTAAATGGTTTTAAAGTACCTTATTATATTGTAGATCTCATTCAAAGGGTTTCCAAATACTAATTAATTTAGTCCTCAAAACAACCATGCAGTGGATATTATTTTATGATGATTGTTTTCTTTTTAAGGTTAGGGAGTTGAAACACAGAGAGGTTGAACTATGACATATAGCAGTAGTGGAGTGGAGAATCAAAATTTTTGTCCTGCTGCTGTGCTTCCCTAACAGTATCTCTTCCAGGGATCTCATTTCTTTCTATTCTGTATCAATGGGATAAAGGGCAGGTCAAACCAAAAAAACCTTAGTGTGGTATGCAAGGATTTTTCACCATCAAACTTTACCTCTTACTCCAGTTTTATCACGGCAACCCAATTTCACCTTTTACTAAAATTTTGCAAAACAAGTTTTCTTTCCCAAAATGGGCTGTGGATTTTCATCTTTGTTCCTCTGCCTACAGACCTCTTTCCATTTAAAATGTCACGGTGCTTGTGATACCCAGTCTAGCAAGTCACAGTGCAACTTCCAGGATGCAGCTAGGTCATCTCTTCTACAAAGCTTTCCTGTTCATCCAATTAACCTCCTCTGTGTTCCCACCATTTCCTACATCAACAACACATTATTTTACTGTTTAAGAACAGATATCTTATCCTGCTCATTTTTAAATGTATTTTTATTTATTTTTTTGTTTGGGGTGGGGGGTTGTGGGGTTTTTTGTTTGTTTTCGTACTAGGGATTGAACTTGAGAAAATTCCATCTTTTAGCTATAACCCCAGACCTTTTTATTTTTTATTTTGAAATAGGGTCTTGTTTAGTTCCTGAGGTTGATTCCAAACCTACAATCCTCCTGTTTCAGGTTCCCAAATGCAGGAATTACAAGCATGCATCACCATACCCAGCTGAATGCATGTTTGAAATAAACAAAAGAGAGCAAAGAAGAATAGGGATAAGTTAAAATTCCAATCATGGACTAAGATGATCATGTCCCCAGAGAGGAACAGAAAAATAGTCCTCACCGGCCCACAGAGAGCTCATTTGGACTATATATTCACTTTCTACAGCACAGATTGACAAACCATGACTCACGAACTAAATCCAGCCTGCCACCTATTTTTATTAATAAAGCTTTATTGGAACATAGCCATGCTCATTCATTTATGCATTGTCTATGACTGTGTTCATGCTACAATGGTAGATTTGAGTAGTTGTGACAGAGACCATATGGCCTACAAAGCTGAAAATATTTAATATCTGGCCCTTTGTAGGGAAAAGTTTGTGACTCCAGCTCTATGATATAATGTTCAGTGACTGTCCTACAGATGCTATTTCAAGATGCTCCCAGTTTTCAATTTAGGCCTTCTGTCACAGGTGAGTATAGAGACTTGTATAGGAAGAGGAGGATGGATTAAAACGCAAGTTCAGATCATCATTCCTGCTTTCATTTCTGCATGACAAAAATTATCTCCTACCCTTCTGGAGCCCAGAACATACCCATGCCAGTTCCAGGTATATGGCCCAGATTAAACTAGGTTGCTCATAATGAGGTTTAAATACTTAACTCCAATCAACTAAAATATATATGAGGTGTCTTTTCTTGGTAAAGAAAACCTTTGGTCTTGTATGTGCTTCATCCAGATACCGAGACAGGAATGCTATCGTTCTTCTTCCTTTCCTCATAGAAACAAGATCTGAAATAAACCTACTCCCAACCTCAGCTGAGGGGAAAATTGAATGCAAACAAATGATTACAAGCTCTCAGAAAGAGCTTAGAGGGCTTACTCTACTCTTATTCTACTGTATTCTCTTAATAAAGGAGTGGAACATGATCTAAAGTTTCAGGGATGATGTTAAGGCTGGAGAGAGAGGTGGGCACCATAGGAAAGATTTCCTTATATCCTCCAGTCAACTTTTTAAGGACCTATAGGTTTCCTGGGGAGAAAAATCAACTCTGGTTTGTTCTCTGGAGTCTTGATATGGGCACCGCTATACAACAGTAGACTGTCCCTTCTCTCCCCTCCCAATGTAGAAGCACAGCTAAGGAGCTTAATGCACAATTTTAACTTCAATAATATGTTCTCAAAACAGCAGTCAACTTATTTGGAAAAATGATTCTTCTGCAAATGGGATCAAAAGAAGACTCTCTTGTTCCAGTCCAGGCTACCATTCCTTTGCCATTTTCCCAGACCCCAAAACAAAACAGAACACAAAACAACACTGGGCTTGGCATCCCAAGAGAGCTTGTTCACTTCCAGTCCTGCAGATATTTGTGTTTTGCGTGCGATAACATCTGGACATACGTGGGCAATGCTAGCAGGTCTTTATGGAAGCAGATGTTGTGTGAACCATTTTGCACTACTCACCAGTAAAAGGGGCAGGCAAGCAGAACAGTGCCATTCTTTTCCTGGCATTTGGCAAGAAAGAGAAAACAAATGCATTTTTGACATCTGTTCCTGTTCTTTATAGCTTCGCTGAGCCAGCCAAGCAGGCCTGATCAGGCATAATTGATAAATTATTAAAGGCAACCTGACAAGGAGGATAGTGAGAACTAATAAGAAGGAAAAGGAGAAATGAATGAACCCCAGTTTGTCATGTGCTTTCAAGAAGAAGTTGAAGTTGGGGGAAAAAAAGTTGGTGTTGGTTTAGTAAAAGTCCAGTGGTGTTATGGTGATTTAAAATATAGTTTTGCTCTTCATTTTTGCCTCCCACAAATTATTGGGAGCAGAATGAAAAGTGGAATCCCTCTTATTATGAAATAACAACAGCCATAATTTATTGAGCACTCTTCAAGGCACTGGATAATCTCTAAATCCATAACAGAGATTCTCATTCTAGGGACTGGGAAACCAGTACCCAGAGAGTTTAAGATCTCAAGCATGTCAGATCCAATGGCAGTATCAGGGTAAAGCTTTGATGTGTTTGCAACTGACAACTTCTCCATTTTTATCATAAACATAAACACACATGTCTCTAGAGGCATGGTATAGTATGTAAAAGCTTAGATTTAGAAAGAGAGTTTTGAATCCTGCCTCAGCTATGCTGTAGCTGGTGGATTTGATTTAGTTATTTACCTTTGAAACTTTGTTTCCTTGACTGCAAATGAGTAACAAAAATGATCTCATTGGGCTTTTGTGTGAAAGAAATGAGAAAATATATAAATATATATCAACGCCTTAGGTGGAGTAGACACCCAGTAACAGAACCGTCTGTCCTTTCCCCTTTCTTCATTCAATCAAACCTTATGTACCCAGCTCAAAAGAGCATTCACTGGAGATAGATAGTGATACTTAATACTTCATGGTATGGTTTTCTAAAAAATTATCTCAAGCTTTGAATATATATATATATATATATATATATATATATATGTGTGTGTGTGTGTGTGTGTGTGTATGTGTGTGTGTGTGTGTATACACACAATATATATATCTTCAAATATATATATATATATTTGAAGATATTTCAAATACTGTTTGCACTGGTTACATTACCAGCTTTACTAAGCATCTTGGTACTATGTTTCTAAAGTGGGTCAGAATTTTCAAAAGATCTTTCTAAATGTGTTATTTAAGGCAGTGGAGTGGAGTGATAGAAAGAAGACCTACTGGTCTGATAGAGCAACTGTGGGAGAATCCATCCAGCATTTAGACTTTAATTTGGATATTGAAAAGTCTCCATCACATGATCTTTTCCTCTCTCTTGCTTATAATTCTTCAGGAACTTTTGATTACATTTTAATATTTTTACTACAATTTCATATAATCAATATGTCTGTTAAACAGTTATTGGTTGGTACATAAGAGGAAGAGGAAGAATATTTGCAATAAGGTAGTTTTTAAGAAATTGCTTTTGGACCATAAGGTCTCTGTGTGAGCTGGACAAGGGGTGAGGGGAGCTGTCCAGAGTGGAATTCTTGTCTTTGGGGCTCTAAGATGATGTTTACCCTTCAGTCTTTCAGCTCCAGGGGAAACTCTTCAGTAGTGCACCCTGTTCTGTGATAACATTGAGGTGATTAAGTAAAGAACAAATCACAGCTGTAAATGTTCAGCCAGGTGACCTTTTGCAATATGAACAGTGTTAAGAAAGAAGCTAAATATAAGTGGAATCAAGGTGGACAAAAAGACTATAAATAGGATGCTAAGTCATCCCTATTTGTATTTCCACCATTTTTCTAGTAGGGGCATAGCATAGCTAATTGATTCAGTGTCCAACACTTATTTTTGAACTGAATGCTGCTGTAAATCAAGCCAACATCCTAGAGAAAAAGGGCAAAATATAATGTAGACCAGATGAACTTGTGAATGACTTGAAACTAGAAAACAGAAATTACCTCATCACCATAGCAATCTGAAAATATGTTCTTTATTCTAAAGGCCATGGAAACATCTTACCCATGAACTTGTAATTTCCTAGTAGAGACATTAAGTGTAAAAGATCTGTAGGTATATCTGAGAGGAAACAGTGACCACTGAAGGTCAATTTTCAATTCTGCCAAATACTTATTCACAGATGGATTTTTTTTAATATAGAAAGAAGACACTACATAGAGTCAAGTTCAATCATTTGTAAGGTCTGTATTATGACTCAAATCTCCAATCCAATATAAAAATCAGTTGCTTCATCTGAAAAAAAAAAAAAAGATCTGATACATTTGCCAATTGCCCCTTACTGTGGAAAACACACCACACAAACCACTAGCTTGGCTCAGAAATCTCTGTTTAGGAAAGACCTACCTGAGACGGCTCATCTCTGCTTCACATCATCAGCTGGGATCAGGGAGGCTAGGGATAACTTGATATCTGGGGTTTGAAGTGTCTGAATGCTTAGCACTCAGAGGTGGGGGCCACTGGCTGATGTCTTACCCCTGAGCTAGAGCTGTGGAGTGTGGGTGCACACACAGGTTCCTCCCCACACAGGCCACTCCAGGTGACACCTGAGCTTCCTCACAGCATGGAGGCTATGTTCCAAGAGCAAGCTCTCCCACAAAACTATGCTAGAGTTGTGCACTTTTTAATAATCAGCCTTAGATCTCATATACTGTTACTTCTACCACCATCAGGAGTCTGCCCACATACCAGGGGAGGGAAAATAGTCCTTCAGTTCCCTGGGAGGAATGGCACAGGTCCACTGAAAGAGGAGTGTGTGGGATGGAAGATATCACTGTGGCCATTTTTGCAATAGACAATCTACCACAATAGTAAAATCTACCCTTTTACACAGATTCTTATTCCACTTTTTTTTCTCCTTCAGGAAAAACTGTTGGCATGTCTTCACACATATTTTCATATTTTTATCAATTTCTTAAAATAGCAAAGAAACAAAAACTCAACACCAACTTTGTTTTTAATCTCATGTCTTTGCCTTTTGAGTAATTTTTTTTTTCGGGTAAGGATATACAGTTGCATTAGTGCACTATGAAGGAAAAGGAGAGTGTCAGGAAAAAAACCCTTGCCATTTTCTTTACCTTGAACTGTGAAAACACGGTATTAGAGTGAACTTTGCCTGTGGGACAAAGAGTATAGTACTTTCATCAAGATGTTTTGCTTATGAAAATATCTCTTAAATGTAATATTCATTTGTTAAACATTTCTCCTTCTCTATCTTGTTTTTATGAAATAAGGTCATTTAGCAAGGACTAGAGGAGCAGTTCTCTTGGGCAGGTATTGCTGTGGATATTATACACAACAGTGTATTTGAAGGCTTTTCACTCAGTGAATAGGCAGGGGTTTTGACAACTAAAAACCAAATTTATGCAATTATCAAAAGATCAATTTACCAGTTGGCAAGTCAGTGATGCAATACTAATTTTGAGTCCCAACATCTTCAATTCTGATCAAAAGAGTCACATACAAGACCAGTTGGGAGAAATACAAAGCTCTGGCAGAAACCTTCCCCAAATGTCCCCAACTGTTTCTGCAAATGTCCCCAACTGTTTCTGCAAATGGTGTAGAAAGCCCACAACAAGAACTTCTTAGATGTTTGTCTTCCCATCCAAAAGCTGTTATAATACTCAATGCCAAACATTCAGATGAAATAAGCTACCAAAATTATTTATAATTCTGTGATTTCCAAATTCCCAGATACTTAATATCACAAAGACGCAATTAAAATCTGTTTACCTCCAAGTTTTATTTTGGCATTGATTTGCTAAACAAGAAGCTGAGAAAGTCATTGAGAACAGTAGCAAAATGAAGTGCATTATTGAACTGTCAGCAAAACTGCTGGGCATATTTTCAAATTTGTGGGAAAAAGAAAAAAATAATTCAGTAGACAGAGTTTTCATTACTTCCATTAAACTGTTGCTTTAGTTGCTGCCAACCCATACTCCATGGATGCCACGCATTGCAGGAGGGGTTAAGAGTGGAGATGCACGTCAAGCAGCCAATACTTCACCCAGTGTTTAGCCCACCCTCTTCTATTCAGTTACTGTTCTGCAATAGCCATCTCCCGTGTGCTAAAATCAGTGGTGAGTTTTTTTGTTTCTGTCAACAGAAATAGCTCTGGAGGTTTATGTTAGACCTTGGAAATCAATTTTGCCTTTGAAAAATGCATTTCAGTCTATGCAGGGGAAAAACAAAACAAAACCTGATGTTTATATTCTATGTGAATGCTGTCCAGTTTAAATAGCAGGGCACATTTTCCCAGTTGAAGCAAAACCAATGGGTTTCACCAATAATGACAGGGCAATTACTTAACTAGTCCTTGTGAATATCTTAAATCACAAGATTAAAGATCCCACTAAAATGAAAGTCTCCTTATTTGGAGACAACATGAACGTAAAATAAAGTAGTTTTGAGAAATGCAGCATCTGGACTTTTATGCTATTTCTTTTTTTTTTTTTTTTTGTTACTTGATGCTTTCAAATTCGTGGTGGCACCCCTGGCCCAAATTAAAGTTGCAAGATGATTGCTTCTGTTGATTCAATTCTTCTTGAGAATGGGAGAATATGGATAAAGGAAACCCACAGACAATCCAAAATTGTCTTTGGTAGCCCTGCCTCTTGGGAAGAAGCTGAGGGATGTATTGTGGTCAGGCAGCAGCTAAAAACTGAAAAAGGCTTTGCTATCAAGTAAGTCAGCGAGCCAGAACTTTATTCACATTCAGAACAGGGTTTCTGGAAGGACTCTGTGAAGAAGAGTATTTATTAGTTATTAATAACTAGTGTATAACAAATTATTACAAACCTAGTGGCTTAAAGTAACACTTATTACCTCATATTTACCGTAGGTCAGGAATTTGTGAACAGCCTCCCTGAGTCCTCTGTTTCAGGGCCTCCCACAGAGTGTCAATCAAAGCACCACCCAGGACTGGGGTTTCATCTGAGGGCTCAATGGGGGAAATCTCTGTTTCCAACTTCAGTGGTCATTGGCATGATTCAGTTCCTTGCATGCTGCCACCCAAGGACCTTAGATTCTCACTGGCCAGAGGCCATTCCAGTTTCCTGCTATATGGGCCTTTCTCCTTCAACTTGCATTGTTAAAACATGCAAGCCAAGAAAACAAGTATAAGTTAGTATGATGCAAATGACTGTATTTTTGTAGCGTCATGATGGAAACATTCCATTAGCTCTGCTATGCTCTATTGGTTAGGTGCAAGTTACTATGTCCAGAACTGATTCAAGAGAAGGGTTTTACATGTGGAGGTCAATAGAAAGAGGTAGGGATCATTAGGGGCCATCTTAGTATCTGTCTGTCTTGGAGTGTTTGATGCCAAAGTGACTGAGATAGGAGAGGAGTGTCATGTGTCTGCCCAGGATGTTGGTTCCTGGACCTAAACCAACCATGTTGGTTTCTGTGATAAAAGCTTCAGCAGACTGAAGTTGGAGGCATTTTCACCTGATAGGACTCAGTGAGACTTCAGAGATGTGGCCTTCTTCCTTATGTGATAGCATTGACAGTGGGTAGGAACTAAATGTATTCACCCCTATTATGCATGCTTAAAACATCACTGTGTCCTTGCAGAACCAATGGTCTTTAAAGTAAGAACTCAGGTAGTAGAGCTTCACAGCTTCAAGACTGAGTTATGCAGCCAGGTGTGCACATCTCTAATCCTAGTACTTGGGAGGCCAAGACAGGAGGATCACAGGTAAAAAGCCAGAGCCTAGCCAAGAGGAAGAACATCCCTAGCTTCAATGCTCAGTACTACATACACAAATAAAAGAGCAAGTTATGGGGACTGCTGTGTGTGTGTGTGTGTGTGTGTGTGTGTGTATGTGTGTGTGTTCCTGAAGATAGAAAACAGGGAAAGTAAAAATGAAGGAAATAGTTGTCTTTGTGTTTTTCTGCAATTGTGAAAGGAAACATTAAACATTATAGAAAAAGATGACTCTGCTTGTTTGAGAAGCTTTGTGCACACTGGATATGTGGTTGTAGCCTTTAATATTTTAAGGAATGTATTTATTCTGTTTAGAAATTCTTCTATTTTCTCACCTTTCTTTATTCCTTTAACTCAGTGACCAAGTTTGCTCCAGGCTTTATGTATTCTAATGTGCATGTAAAAATAATAAGGAAACACAAATGTAAGTTAATTCTCTGTATTTCACAGCAGAAGGCTGATGGGGTGGGGGTGGGGATGGCTGCTAATCAGACCTCTGCCCTATATTCAAAGACAAGGCTGGAACAGTACTTTGATGTTCTCACATTATTTTGAATAAGTAGGTATGTCCGCATATTAATTATAAATTTTGTGAGCAATTTTCTGGCCACTCAATTTGTGTCCATCTATTCATGCATGTACTGGATACCAAGGCAGATGTAAGTACTGATGTCCATCAAGTAACAATAGGCTAAAGAATAAGAAGAATAATGAAAGAAATAAGGTAGAGGCAAAGAAATAAATGTGAAGGAAGTATTCTCTTTTTTTAATCATCCTTATCAGATTTCTTCTACAGTTATACTACAAGAACTGTTATAAAATGTTCGTGCATTTTTTTTTTCTTTTGAACAATGTACCTCAGACTCTTCCTGGAATGAAAGAAGGCCAGCAGGAGATCACAATCTCATATTCATCTGCTGAATTGGCCTTAGAAGTTCTTTTGTAAATAGTCTTATAATGAGCTTATGATGAACTCTTTTCTCTGAACATCTAGAGGTTTGGGGATGGTGTTTCAGTACTACCTTATGTGTAATATTTATCAATGCAGGAGATACTAAAGGATTAAAATGTCTAAACTTTATCACACATTTGTGTCTGTTGGCAAGACTATAGCGCAGTTGTTAATATTAAAAATGAGATGAAAGATGTTCTAAATTTATCTTATCAGCACTGTCTTTCAACATAATGAGAGTTACTTGACACTATCACAGTGCTTTTCAGCCAGTTGAAGCCAAGTCTGAAAAGACACAAATTCATTCAGAAGTCATGGCTCAGAAATATAGAGCGATGCCAAATGAAACAGATAAGTGTTCCTTCACCTGGGAACCATATTTTGACTCACATTACGGTGTGAGTTGAAAAAAAATGCAATGTTCACATCAATTTAAAAATCATATTTAAAAGACCTCAGATGGAAACTATATATTTTTCCAATATCCATATATAAATTAATACGTACCATCTGGGTTACATCTGGCAACATAAAAATGTTGTCTTAAGAATGTTAAAGGTGTGAGAATAATCAAGCAGCTCCAAGTTGATTTGGCACATTTGTTCACAAAGGAGACAATTCTTTATGTGGCAAGATTTAACCTAGGCAATAAATAGCAGCTTAAAAATTCATTCCAACACACATGATTTATCAAAAATATAATATACATTAATATTGATGAGATAAACAGTCTGCATTCTACATTAGAAAATTATAAAGAATAAAAGTGAATTTTAGAAGATACAATACAATCTGTATTTGGATCTTTTAATCCAGAATATGTTGTGCCCATTATAGAAATACAATATTGTGCAAAGAAATTGTGGTTTTTCCAAAATAGGAAAACCACGATTCAATTCTCAGTCTTCAGGTTTGTGTTCTCTGTTCTATAAACATTTAAAGCTAATTGCCATAGCTTGGATCATAAATGTCCTTCACAGGTCCGTATGGTAGAGGCTTGGCTCTCAGGGTGGCACTATTGAAAGGCAGTAAAGCCTATAAGAGGTGGGGTCTAGTGGGAGGTCTTTAGGTCATTGGGGCATGACCTTGAAGGGGATTCAGGGATCCCTGACTTTTCCTTTTATTTCATACCCCCTTCCCCCAGCCATGAGATACTAGGCTTTTCTCACAATGTACTCTTACCATGAGGTGCTGCCTCAACTAAAGCAATGGGGCCAATCAATCATGGATGAGAACCCATAAAATTGTGAACCAAAATAATCCTTTTCTCTTTGTAAGTTGATTATCTCAGCTATTTGTTACAGTGGCAGAATACTGACTAACACACTAACCAATGTTTAGTATGTGCTAGCCATAGTCCAGAAAGCCTCGATTTCAACTGTTACCTATATAGGATTAAGAAAATTGTTCAGCATGCTATCTGTTCCTTATTATTTGGGAAATACTATTTAAAAATATGTTATTAAAATGCCAGCAAAATTCTTTCCAAATTAACACATTGTTCTCTTTTATCAGTAGATATCTGGGCTAAAGCTGCTAAGGAGTTTATTAAGTATGATCAGTAAATAAAACAACAGATAAATAAGTCTATGATTTGATATACAAAATACGATGATAAATAATCCTGATTATTCCACAAGTGCTGAAATTATGAGTGGCGATATACTAGATTGTAGAAGAAATATAACAACCATGACCATATTTTACCTCAAAGCAAAGACAATAGCCCAATCAATTAGAGAAACTGGTAGCAAGTTCTGCCTGACAAGTGTCACTAGCAGTTGGCTCATCTAGAATCAGAACCTAGGTTAATTAGTGAAGGTCTATCAATGCCAAATAGTGATTGTAAGGTCAGAAGAGGTGGCTCTCTCCTGAAATGCACAGATACTAATGGAGAACACCAGGATTATGAAGAATCAATGAATCGATACAACCCAAAGAAACTAATGCATACCTGTAATCCCAGCGCTTGAGAGGCTGAGACAGCAGGATTGTGGGTTTGAAGCCAACATCATTAATTTAGTGAGATTCTGTTTCAAAAAAAAAAAAAAATAGGGCTGGGAGTGTAACAAAATGTAAAATGCCTCTGGTTTCAATCTCCAGTTCAAAAAAAAAAAAAAAGAAGAAGAAAGAAACTATTAAAACCTCTATAATGTACCAAATGGAGATCTATGAAATACATTCAGAATAATCACATTAACAAATTTCATTAATTATAAAATTTTAAATAAAATTTGGAATGCATACAAGAAAAAATGAGAATATCCACAGAAGCCATAAAAAGAAAACTTAAACATGAAGAATAACTGAAAAATTCAATAGTTTGGTTCAATAGCAAATCAACCAAGCAAAAGGAAGAACCAGTGAGCTCAATGAGAGAACATCTGAAATAATCTAGGCAGAGGAGGAAAAAGAATGAAAAATTTAATGAAGAAAATATGCAGTAATCATGGGTGGGATACTACCAACAGAACTATTTAAAGGAGAAACTAAGAAAATAATTCCATTTACAATAGCTCTGAAAATTAAGACATATGATTAAGTATATTGATAATAGCCATTCTGATAGGTATGAGATAACATTTTATTGTGTTTAAATTTGCATTTCCCTAATGATTAGTGCTACTGAGCATTTTTCATATATCTGTTGTTCATTTTCATGTCTTTTTTCAAAAATATCTATTCATATCTTAACACTTTAATAGCATATTTGTTTGTTAATACTGACTCGAGTGCTTTACACAGTTTGAGTATTTAAGACTTATCAGATGTATGGCTTGTGTATATCTTTCCAAGCCATAAGTTGTCTCTTCACTCCATCAACTACGAAGATAAATTTAACAAAGGAGATACAAGACATGCACACAGAAAACTATAAACAAATAAAATAACAAATAAATTGAAAGATATTCCATGTTCATGGATTAGAAGAATTAATATTGTAAAATGCCCAAACTATCAAAGTGATCTACAAATTCATTGCCATTTCTATCAAAATTATAATGTCATTTTTCTCAGAAATGTCCAAAAACAATTCTAAAATTCATATAGAACTACATAAAACCCTAACTAGGCAAGATAATCTTAAGCAAAAAGAACAAAACTGAAGGCATCGTATTACTTGATTTCAAACTATATTGCTAAGCTACATTAATTAAATAGCATGGTATTATTATAAAAATAGACACATTGACCAATTGAACAAAACAGTTTCAGATAAGAAGAATAAATGATTTTTTGAGATATATTGCACTACATGGTGATTACAATTAATAAGAATGTATTATATATTTCAAAATTGCTAGGAAGGTAAATTTCAAATGTTTTCACAATTTCAAATACTTGGCTAACATATGTGTTAATTATCTTGATTTAATTACACCAAATTATAATAACATATCATAACATCACTCTGAATCTCCCAAATTTATATAATTATGATTTATCGATTTATAATAAAATTAGCAATGTGTATACATAAAAAGTAAATAAAATTTAATGTTTCCCCACTCCCACATCATTCCTTCTTTCTAATCTCTGCTTCTTATTTTTTCCATAGCCCACTATCTGATATAATGTTATATTTTACTTATTTATTTTGACTTTATTTTCTAGAGTGTAAATTCTTTTTATATGATAGAGGGTAAGCTTGATAATGGCAAGGGCTTTTTTCTGGGAAATTCATTGCTATATCCCAGAATCTAGAACACTATCTAGCCTATATCAGAATTTATAAGAATCAGGTATGACTTTTTCACTTTCTCTCTTTCTTTTAGATACCAAGACTAGAGGATTGAGGAGTCACAAGACGAGAGATACATGGAGAAAAGCTGCCACCAATCACACCAACCTTCTTGGGCTATTGCATATGAAATAAAATATTATTATATTCAGCTTCCAAGATTTTGCTACAACAACAAGTACTACCTTAATAAATGCAGAGTCCTATGGCCTTCCTGAGCTAGCTCTTGGGATAGAAGGTAGACTTGTTCATTAAACATTCCCTGGCATCTTGCCTTCTGTCCCTATCTTCTAGCCCTGGGCCATGCAATCTTCATCTGGTCTGCATTTGCAAGAAAAAAAAAATTCTGGGTGATATTTATTCTTTATGAGTATTGTTTAGCAGAGGACCAGCCCTGTTCTCTGAAATCAAAATCTTTGTCTTATGTTTCAATAATGCTTTGATATTTAAAGTTGAGTTTTACCTGCAAACTTCCACTTTACATTCTCATTGCCATGATCCTTCTGAGGCACTGGATGCCTTGAATGGAAGCTAGTGAAGACAATGTGTAGGTATAGTAGTTTGGGTAGAAGAGATAAACCTCAATTGAAATCTTATCTTCTTACCTCATGTCAGTTATAACACTTCATGGAATCCAGAAGGCCTTGGAACCATAACACATCAAATCTAAGAATCAATATACTTCTCCCTAGAGAATGTTCAGATTAACTTTTCCACTATTTACCTTGCTGACTTTCTTTTCTTTCTTAGCTGATTCCCACATCTGATCAACACGTAATTTCTTTAGTGCAAGATTCAATGCTGGTGGCTGAAAGTCCCTCAAATCTTTAAGTTGAGTAAGTTTATCCGCATTCTTACCAGGTACAAATATATTCAATAAAACATATACCCAAGGATAATCAAATATTCTTTAATTCTAAGATTTTATGAGTAGAAACTGCCTATTCACTTCCCATACTCTTAAACACTGGTTTCTTTGGGAAGTATTTCAACTGTTTTGCTTTGGCAGCCAAACCACAGCTTTCAGGAGAGCAACTAGATTTATCTCAATATCCTGAATATTAGGAATAATCTCT
This sequence comes from Graphiurus murinus, assembly GCA_004027655.1. Lineage (NCBI taxonomy): Eukaryota > Metazoa > Chordata > Mammalia > Rodentia > Gliridae > Graphiurus > Graphiurus murinus. The sequence continues at coordinate 52,404 of PVLC010005420.1, forward strand.
GAAGTTACATACCATAAGGTCATCCAGGAGAGTGGTGGAGATATATGAAAGGATTTCTTTTCATACATTTGTATTAAGGAAAGGAAAAAAACTAATAATAGATATAATGAACCAGAATCATATACTGAGAACCCTGTCTATAGCAACTTTCAGGGCTAAGATAATAAAAATATATGACTACTATCACTCAGTGTGCTTTTGAGATAAGAAATTAATTTCACATCAATATAAAGGATTATTCAAATATCTGCATGCTTAACAGGATCTTAAACATTGCTGACCTTATGAAATGGGATACGTCTTTGTCTTTTAGAACTGGAAGGGATTGCCTCATTCATTCTCTGTATTTCTCAGATATGAAACCAAAGGTAAAACACTTGCTTAAGGCATCCTTTTTGTACAGAATGAGAAAGAAATATGAGGAAGTTCATACTGGCAAGAATATGAGGCAAATAATCATTGTCAATAATAGGAAATGTCCTTATGATAAATATGATTGATGTATGTTCATATACACATATAAACATCTATGTATACATCTACACACATGCTCATACACATAGGCTAGAAGGATATAGCAAATGCTCATTCCATTTCTCTCTCTCTCATTCTCTTCATACCCACACTTCATTAAACATGAAGCATGGAAATGAATGAGGCAGCCTACTACTTTTTTCCATTTTGATAATGTTATTTGATTTGTACATATGTTCAGAGGCCTTGGCAGTTGAACTGTCGTAAATATCAAAAACAAGTAAATAAATGAGGCACACCAAATATATACACCAAAGCAGTTTGCATTTTCAGCTAAAAAATTGTAATGACAATGAACTATACTATAGCAATAGCTGTTGGTATGCTGAAAATGTTGATGTTCAGTGAATTCTTATACTTGTTGACTAGTGTAAGGATTAGCATATTAAAGAGGTAAAAACTGAAGCTCAATAGAGTTAATGAACCTTTCTACACATGTAAACTGCCAAGCAAAATTTGAAAGTAATTTCCTGTTGCTCCAAAACCCTCTCTCCCACTATAATATGTTGCCTCCTTCACCACCTAAAGAAAAGAAAATTAACTTTATAAAAAATTACCTTCTCTCCTTTTGTTCCAATTTACCATTTTCTATAATGGCAGCTTTACTGATGCACTTGTCTGATGTTTTCTACCTTGTACTGGTTCAAGGAGTCTCTGCCTTCTAGTACACATTGAAGGTGCTCTAACAAATAAGGGATGACTTGCCCTTTGTGGATTAGAAACTTAGCACCCACTCTAAGGGAAATTTCCACTAGAAATATTTCAAAGAACCAATAGTCCATCAGCATAAAAAAATTATTCCTGAACCACTTTCCTGTTGATCCCCAAATACCAGTAAAATGTAGTAGTGCCTTAAAATGAAAATTATCTTTTGACACATAAATGATCAACAATGCCATTGCAGCAACCAATTCTTTCATTTAATGTGCATGCCATACACAGCTCTGAGGATGGTGTTAGAATCGAGGGTAGGGGTTCCAGGATGAAACCAGGCTGAGCAGAACAAAAGCTCCTCAATCTCGCTTTCATACAGCTCTCTCTAGGGCTGTATACATCTTCTCAGACAGTACCCATAATTCTTAATGGGCATCTTGAAGTAGGTAAATGGAGGTGGAGAAGAAAAAAGGACATATCTGCCTTTCATTCAGACTACACTTGTATAGAGAGTATTAGCTAGAAAAAATATGCTATAATAAGTGAGATAAAACAAAGAAGAATCAGGCAAGGCTACTGGACTCTGAAGCTGACAGTCTACTGATTTTTCATGTTTTTTTTTCTTATCCACATACTAATGGTTGAAGGAGTATCTGCAAGTAGGATCAGCATTATAAACTAGGGTAGCCAATCCTATGAAATAAATGGCAGCATGGTCATTCCAAGAAAGACTCAGAGGACTCATGAACTCATGCAAAATAAATTTTCTAGCCCCAGCACTTTGATATATCAGGAATTACACACCAATAGCCAACAGCACATTTCACTACATTCACCTGCCTTCCAGATGCTGATGTGCTCTGAAAAGTAGAGTCCAACAGATAGACTCTTATCTTCATTACACAGTTGTACAAAGACTACTTCAGACAAGAAACATTCCCAAGTTCAATTATGTCCCTTCACTCACCATTAGCATTAACTATGTATGTAGACCATTTACATGGTACCTTTTATGCAAGAATCCTTATTAGAAAATGGGGTAAAATCTCAAGAATTGATCTGCTTTCCTTCTCTGCTGATAGCCTATAGCTTTTGACTTCAGCCTGCACACTCTTTTCTCCATCCACTTGTCACGACCCCCTCCCAACACTGCAAAATAGAATCTCTGAGCACATGAATGTCAAAACAATGTGCTAATGTGGAATCCAGCCACCCAAGTTTGCTCTAAGCACAGCTATTGCAAAATCCAATCTATTTTATCACTCTGTCTTCGCGCTGGATTTAGCAGCTTCATAATTCCACACCTCTGTCAACGAGACCCTCATTATGCAGGCTTCTAAACATTTTACTTGGGGAAAGAATAAACAACATATTTAGTACTAATGAGGTGAGATATTGCTTTTATATTTGCATTACTGTTTAATGATTGTGATATCTCCCGCACCATGAGCTCAGGGAGCTTGCTTTGATTGATGGGGTTTTTCAGCAAGCAGCTCTCACAGACAAATATCCACTTGCACAGTGTGGTTTGTCACATGACCTGAATGTGTAGCTTCAGATCTCTGGCAAAATGGAGTGCCCATCTTCCACTTGCCAGGGATGCAATCCAGGTAATAATGCTACTTGTTTCATTTATGTTTCAGCATAAACATTTAAAATGGAATGTTCAACAACCAAGGAAATTTATTCATAACATTTTCTTCAGAATTTTTCTACTTCTTCCCTTTGCTGCATGATGGCTATAAAACAATTTTATGTACTATTTCTGACTTGAATTCATCCTAATTCTCCCCTCCTCTGTGTCTCTCAAAGATCATTAATTTAAATGTTATTTGTATCATCTTGTAATATATATCTCTATATCTATCTACCTATTATCTATCTATCTCTATATATTAATATATATCATTCCAAACTCATTTCAAACTAAGCATGGCTGATAGCATCAACTTTTAGCCTCTAAAGAGGGAGAGTTTTGAAACCACAGAGTAATTACAAAATGAACTTCAGGATAGATCAATGCAAAGGTAAAATAGAAAGAATAGAGTCTTTGTGGCTAGACAGAGCTAGATCTAAATCCCATCTGTGCCTCTTAGTAGCTCTAGATATTTGAGCTAGTTAGTTTTTAATCCAAAAGTGGGTATTTAAAAATATAAAATTCATTAAGTTCTAAAGTATTAATTAGATAATGTACATACAATAAAATGCCATTGTGTGGGCTTGGTGAGTTTCAGGCACTCAATACACATTTTCTGCCATCATTATTATTATTATTAAAATTCAATGGAGGGAAGCAGGTACACAGAAGACTGATAACTCTATATGGAAAAGAGAATCGGTGCTAGAGCTGAGAATTTACAGGGATACTTGGAGAAGAATAGATTTTATTTTCTCCATGTTTAGTTCTTGAACTTTGAAGGCAAAAGCCACTTTCCATTTATACCCAAACCCTCAGCATGCCCTGCAAGTGGGGAAAGGGTCTATTCTGACAGTCTTCGAGCAAGCAAGACAGTGGGTACCTTGCAACCTGCTGAAGTTTTAATCCCTAAACTTCAATGTAAATCATACTAGCTTCCCTGAGATCCTTAAGGATAATTGATCCATATCCAAAGGATATGAGTCCCTAAGCTGTAGGTGAGACAGTGACTCCTGTAATCCCAGTACTTAGGAGGCTGAGGCAGGAGGATCAAGTTCAAGGCCAACCTTGAAAACTTAATGAGACCCTGTCTCCAAATAAAAACTAAAAGAGGTTAGTGATGTAGCTCAGTTGTAGAGCTCCCTGGGTGCAATCCCATGTACCTCAAGAAAAAAATATCTTCTAATTAGGCTGTGAAACTCTATTCAGATGTGTAACTTGGCCCAGCAGACCCTTCATTCAACAAGTACTTTTTCTTCCTCTACATCAGGTATGGAGTCTGAAGGCCTGGTATAAACCCTGCTTCAGTCCTGTTTACTTCAAGTAGCTGTTGCAAACATCATATGAGATAATGCAATGGAGACTGCTTAGCAAATTCCAAAACACTTTATATGTGCTGGGTTCTATGTTCATCAACTGAGGAGGACAAAGCAAGATACTATCTAATTAACCATTTTATATAACTTTGCTTGTACTTACTAATAGATATGGGTCTTTGGAGTGGGAAATGTGTTTTTTTTTTCTTCATAAATTTCTAGAGTGTCAATATGAGCATCATTAAACCATCTAAGGGTAGAAAACATCCTCAAGAGCAAACAATACTGGCATATCTGCAGACGTCTTTAAATTACATTCATTCAGGACACCTCTGCAGCCCATGTTATGTTAAAATAGCTAGGAGTTGTATAAAATATTCTACAATGAGTAAAGAATAAGCAGACTTTCTGAAATATTTTACTTTATTTTTTATTTCTCTACTTATCTGACTTAATTTTCTATTTGTCTATTTATTTTCTATTTGTTTGTCTAGATAGCACTAGAGAATTAAACCCAGGGCTTCACACATGCTAGGCAAACATTCTACCACTGAGCTATACCACCTGGCCTCAGAAATATTTTAAATTCTATATAAATGGAGGGAAAAATTATGGTCTATTTGTCCTTAATAAGAAATAATACACATTTGCATTTACTGCCCGGAATCATTCTATTTCTATTTTTTTGTGAACGGTATACCTTGGTAATGTTATTAAACAAAATACACTCATTAACATAGCTGGCATAGAGCTAACGTATGATTGCTAGGATTTTTTCTTACATGCTTAACTCTTCTATTATATCTTTTCTTCAAATTTCTATGTAAACATATGAAACAGAGCAAAGTATCATAAAAGCACAGTCTAATTTTATTTTTAAAACAGCATTGCAAATCATCATTCTGGAATGCAACTAGAATATTCTTCAAGAATTAGTTTTTGATTTTAGAAATTCCAAAAATATGGTTGAAGTTCATCTGGTTGAACAGTGGCTTCATGTATTCTCACATATTCAGTGAATTCCTGTTATATTCTGGGCAGTGTGCTAAGGCCCAGGGAACTGACATGAATCAAGCAAGATGCTGCTCTTGCACACAGAGTATCCTAATGAGCCTGTGACCTACCTTGCCCAGCCTTGACCCTGGCATGTGGTATGAAGGAAAAGCAGAAAGTGTATGCATAACGATTGGAGATTACGTAGGAGGGATGGATGTGTTGATAGATGCCTGGGAATGAAAGAGAAGAAATGAGAAGTTTAAGGCCTCCCAATCTCTCCCTGGAAAAGAACTTCAGGTGTCACTTACTTTCCATAAATAACTGTTTATAGGTGAGTTTTAAATTTTTATAGCTCCAAGGAAATGCCAAGTTTAATGTTTAGTATTATAGAATACACAGTGAATTGCTTCATTAAAGTAAGGATTGACTAGAGATTTGAGGTTGTAAGAGTCTGTTTTCACGTCTTTATCATGTTTTGTTATATAGTAATCACACTGCAGTGAGAACGGGGTAAAACAAACCTTTCATAGAAGAGAATTAAATAAAAATTTGGGTGTACAAAACTATAATTACAAAGAATTAGATAGGTATTTGAGCTTGGGGACTATGGAGAATTATTTTAATTTATGTTTGGCTAAACACATGCAATACTGTTGCAATTTGTTGTGATTATAACCAACATGGTTAACATCCTATAAACCAGAAATATGTGCTAAAGTACTATTTAACTAAATCTCTTTTCCAAATTGGTGGCAATGAGTTGCCAATTGTTATTTAAAGAAAGGGCAGACATTAGTTGAAAGAAATTATTTGTGATTCATCTGAATGTTACTGTGTTAAAAACACATCTTGGAAATTCACTCATTTTATGGAATTCTCTTTCTCACCCATACAATGTAGATAAATAGCAGAGATAGAATCTGGGCTTCTTCAATAAAATATCATGTGCATATCAATAAAGGCCCGGAAAAGACTAGGAAATAAATGTTTCTAAGAATTAATTCCTTTCAATCCCTCTAGCTTTCATGCATTGTCCTTTTATGAGCCATTGTACTGCCCCTGCCTGAGGCAGGGTCAGAGAGCATTGGTGACACTCATGATGAGAATAGCAGCACTTCTGTTAGGCAGAAGATTTTTCATCTCATACATGAATTCTGAAAAATGTGGCCACAGATTGGTCTAGCATCTTGATTGTCCAACTTGCTGCTCATTTTTTTTTTGTTTTGTTTTTATGTCTACAGTTCTCTTCATTCTTATCTTTTTTTTTTTTTTTTTTTTTTTTTTTTTTTTTTTTTTTTTTTTTTTTTTTTTTTTTTTTTTTTTTTTTTTTTTTTTTTTTTTTTTAACAGTGCTTACTACAGCTTACCTAAACATGCCCAAATTTGGACCCAAATGCAAGATGCAAGCTTTTATCCATTTCATTTTCTCTGTGATTCTCTGAGTAGTGGGGCAGGATACTTGAATACATGTTTTGTTTTGTTTTGTTTTGTTTTTTGAGAAAATTATCAACTGTGATGGATTTGTAGAGAAACTACAGAATCCCACACAATTTAACACAAAGTATATTTTCCATAGATGAAAAGAGATGCATACTATAAGTGATGAAGAAGTATCAGTTTTGTTGGGAGTCAGTAGCAGTCTTTCCAATACGCTGAGTGCACTGTAGTCATATTTTCAGGAGTCAATTAGAAAGAGCAGCACACATTTTGCTATAATTTAAATGATCAGTTTTTCTAGGGAAACACAGCTCATTACAAATAAGTTTTGAATGAAGAAAAGCAAGAAAGGCAAAACAGAAAGAAAAGACCATTTTGTACTAACTACACTAAGAGTAATCATCTTCTTCCATCTTCTCACACCTTCCTGAGTCACATGTCAATATTATTTACATGTGTCTTCCTTTTTTTGTCACAGAAGTGGTTATTTACAATGGATATTCATTTCCTGTAGACTTTTGGGGGGCTTAGGAAAACTTTTTACACAGACTATTTCTAAAAGTTGAATGTGGATTTTGTTTTTTACTTTATGAATATATATCACTATACTCAACTCCGGAGTGAATTTTAAGACTTTAGGTTGAGGTGAATAGGTAACAGTTATGCATCATTCTATGCTATCCCTCTTGTACATTATTCTAATGCTCTCCCGGCGTGTGAAGGTGCATGGGGACAAGGATTACTAGCCCTAGGTCTGTGGTCATAACTGATGGGAGCTGAGACTGGAGTTGGAATGGATGTTTCTACTCCAAACAACATGAGTTTTTTTAGAGTCAATCATAAGCAAAAGCCTTTGGGAAGCATCAAAACTTGATTCTAAACATGACTGAATTTATAAACACCGACAGACACAAGAGTTTTAAAAAGTCAGCTTGCCATTACTGAACCAGGGGTCCATATTTGGAAAAGAGAGGCAACAGAGAGTCCAAAATTGTTAAGACAGAGTACACATGTATTTGATTATATACTGATATTTCTGGCATCTCTTATCAGCTTTAACTGTAGCCGTTATTTCTCATTATTATATTTTCTAATTTATCACCAACATACCTAGAAATCAGAATTAAAAAATTCTTGGAATGATCTTGATAGAGTTAGAATAGAATGAATCCAAAAAGCAAAATATTTGATGAGTTTTAAGAATATCTAAATCTTTTGTTGCACAATGGATTCATCTGGAGAGGTGGACTTTTGTTGTTATCTAGTTGGTTTGGATTGGTATTTAAATATCCTGGTTACTGGGCTTCATTCAACCAATTTAGAATATCTAGAAGTTGGATCCAGGAACTGATATTAATATAAAGGCTTCCTATTGACTCAAATAAATAGGAAAACTTGAGAATCACTGGTTGCATTCTACCAGTCCTAGAAGTTAAGTTCAGCCCTTTAGAAATAGTTGAGGTAGGCCATTGACTGAATTTTTTAATATAGAATCCCATGAAATGAAGGTGGAATAAAGTTACTAATCATTTGAAATTACTCATCATTATGTTGATTCAGTCAATAAACAAATATTGAATTGCTAATTGTGCCAAGCACAGGTACCAAGATTTTTAGCAAAAAGCAAAAAAAAAAAAGAATTCTTGTCCTCTATCTTTTAAGGAAACACAAAACACACCACTCCTCTCTACTCATGGACCAATAAAAGGGATCATGGATAGTTCAAGTCCATTTAAGAAATTTCCCTAGAGCTCTTCCTGCTCCTTCCCATCCTGCTCTTCCACTAAGATGTCTTACTTGACATCTGCCCTGCTGCTATAGTTCTACCTCTGGACCTTGAATCTGATATTTTCTACCACCTTATCATCATTTTACCTTAGTTCTTTCAGTACCCTTGTTCTTTATGGTTCTCTCTGACTATTCCTACTTCAGGCTGCATTGGGCAGCTTTTGATGTTCAGAAAATGATCTTTTGGTAGTTAGTTCTAGTTCACTAGTAAAATGAGAGAATTGCAGTGCGTACATATCTACACATCTCATCTACTTCAGAAAGTAAAAAGCTTTGGTAATAAACAGCATTTCCTACACACTAACTATGCAGGGGATTAGTTAACTAAATTCTGACTGGTAAGCATATGCTGAATGCCCCCGCCCCAAATCTCAGGCTCTTAAGAATTGCTCCCCAAATTTGGTTGTAATCAGATTCAACTGGTATTGGGTTGGGGGAGTACAAAATTTGGTTCTCAGGTACCAATCACTGAGAGCTGCTGAATCAGAAACTCAGGATGGGAATAGTCATGGACAATAGCAATTTGATTTTAAAAAGCTTGTCAGATGATTTTTATGCACAGTTCTTAAAGAATATATGAAGGTGGAAAGAAACTCCATCTTCAGTAGCTTTCTTTAATTCAAAAACCCCAGCATGCAATATATGATTTCTCTTCTTCAGAACCAACAAGAAGCTCAAAAAGTGAATTTCACCAGTCTCTAATAGAGAATAAGAATTAAAAGAAACTCAACCAAATGACATTGATTTTGTAGGGTGGCCACAGCTGTGTTAGTTCCTCAATATTTCCTTTCTGCCATCCTTTTTCCCAAGAGGTTTTAGACTTTAACAACATACTTTTGAATTTTTTTAAAGGTACTTTATTCAGCAAAATCACAATCATAGCTCTCCCTTCAAAAAAAAAATTGACAAATTTAGCTGGGGATGCATCTCAGTAGTAGAGTGCTTGCCTAACATGTGTGAGGCTCTGGGTTCTAAGTACTGCATAAAAAATGTATTAAAAAAAAACCTGTCACCAAATTCACATGGATTTTGGAAAGAAAAAGAAAACAAAGTAGTATCAAAAACAGATAAGCAACAACCAATAATGGATCAGCACTTTTAATCTGAAAAGAAAAATAAGTGTCATTTACCTCTAAAGATTAACAGGTACACTTTAATTTATTTTGAAAACCTAGTGACTAGTTGTATAACTCCATCACATCTCCCTAAAAGTATTTGTGTTCTTTGTGGACACAGTATGGGGTGTCTCAATCTTTCCAGCATCCCTCTTTAATTACACAGCAGGCGATTGTGTACTTCACATTCATCCACAGACTCCCCAACTGGTTGTACCATTGTGCTGAACACAGTATGAGGCCTCTCCATTTCTGCAAAATAGCTTTCTCAAAGAAATTCATCTGTAGACTAATGGTTTCACTACAGATTGTCTTCCTCAAGTGGAAATACTGCATTTTTGCAATTCAACTTTTCTTCTTCCCTTTACCTAAGCCGCAGTCTTTTCTTCTGCAGGAAAATCCATTGGGGGGAAAATTGCATTACTGTAGTAATGTCCTTTTCTTGTAAAAAAACCCTTAAGATATGTTAGACATTTATATATAAGTTCGAGATCATTATTTTGACATGAAAACTTCAGATTTTATTCCTTTAAAATATTTTTTATTTAAAAAATAGAAAGTTTTCTAGGATTTTCTTATTCACATATGGCTTTATATTTAGACTTATGCAAGTTCGGAATCAAGTCTGAGTCAGTATTTTTATCATAAAATTACAGAAAAGAAGCTCTTCTTTTAAAAGCAATTAACAGGCTGGCTTGACTACAAAATAGGAACACATTTTCAAAATTTTACTCAAATCACAATGTACATGGCTTCAATTTATTGAGAAAGATATTACCATATCAGAATAATGTGCACCAATATTGTCTTCCTTTTAATTTATTCCTTTCTTTCATTAGTCATCAACTCTTGCAAGATATTATGGGGCGATTACATACATACACCATAAACCGAGTAGGACTTGGTTTTTGTCCTTAAATGTCTTGAAATTTAAATGACATGATAGAGATGAAAAGGCTAAATGAAATAATGATATCAGAATGTGAAGAATATCAGAAGAGACATGTATAGAAGTGCTATGTATGTTCATAGAGCAGAGAATAAATGCATTTCACTGAAGTAGACATACCAAGGAAGCCAGCAGCTCCACTGTGATTCATGAATATAGTGAACAAAATATCATTAAGTTGCAGCAGTATTCCTGAAGTACAATCCATGCTTGCTTTTTAATGGTGGAAAATTACCTATCCTTCATAGAAGAATGAAGTACAAAATATGGCTGCTTTCTGGTCACCTCCTCAGCCCCAGAGGGTAGGACATGGGTGGCTGCGGGCAGCCCGTTCCTCCTGGCACAGATGTGGAGCCCTTAGATAGCACTACTAATTGTCAGCCCACTTAGCAAACTACCAGTTATCTTCATAGATTGGGGAGGGAGAAGCTGAATTATTCTTATCAAAATTGAATCTCAGTTTTATTAAAAAGTAGGCAAATTTATCTTCAGAACTTCAATTTTTTCTTTCTGCTTCTTTTCCACTGTTATTTAGCACATTAATTTCCATGAATTTGCTCAGAAATCCTGGGGCATGTCGTATGGAAGTATACTTTTAGATTGCCTATTTGCATAAAGATATGAATAGATTGATATTACATAAATTAATGCTGTCAGTAATGAAGAGAATTTACTAATTCTAATAACTTATTATCTTTGCATAGATTTTATAATTTACAATTACATTTTAACCTTCACTTTCTAATTTGGTCCTCTCAACAACTCTGTAAAGTATTCATGTAGGTATTATAATTCATATTTTACTGGTAGGCAAAAGATTAGGTCATTTATCAGACATACAACAAACAAGTGCTATTGCCATTACTTAAACCTAAGGGTTTTTTTTAACTTTAAATTCATTACTAAACAAATAATGGTGAAAATTCAGTTTTATTTTATTCTGAAGAACATATTTGGGAGCTTTTCCAGTTCAAGAAATTAGATCCTAAAAGCAGTCATTTACTTTGCCTTCATAGTTGATCAACCCTGGTTACATTTCCAGAGACATAGAAGTTTTCTGATAATTTTCCCTCTCTATTTGTCATTCAGAGAGCACTAAACCAGGAAGAAAAAAAAACCCACAGGAAATCAACATTTAAAATTCAAGACTGGAGCATGATTTGGACAAATTAAGGATGCCAAGTGGTATCTGCTGATACCACGGCTGTCACTCAATAGCTTTCTCAGGATCCTCCTCCAGCAGCAGAAAACAAAGTGTCTAAGCTTAGCCAAAGTAGGACCAATGATGATATGGAGTGACAGAGCTTTCAGAGCATGGGAGACAGTTTAGCTAGCTCTTGCATTGGACTCCTGTAAGACGCATATGGAGCATTCAGTCTATGAATGAAGCATGTGTGATATTCAGGGAGAGCCGGCCAAAGCGTTAAAGTGCATGGATTTTAGATAAGTCAGTGTGAACATGTGGCGCTGTGTGAACAAAATGTGATAGTGCCTATCAGAATGAGCCTACATCATATTCTTACTTGACATGTTAAGCAAAGCTTTCAGTTCTGGGCCTGCTGATGATAGGACTTTGTTCACAATTGTTTCATGATAGCTTGTTCCCAAATTGTAAAACCAAAGAATCCTCATCTTCCCACCAGGAAAGACTTAAAAGGTAGTTCCATATGCTTAAGAGTATACTCTATACTTCCAGGGTCAAGAGCTCATTCCTTCTCTTCTTTAAGCCAAAGATCCCAGACTATTGAATCCCTAAACAATATTATAATTTGCCTGGAAAACCTTTTCTTTCCACTGTCCAATCAAAGGCACTGGCTCTAAGAATTACATATTTGAGCTGTAATACAAATTTCCTTATAACTTAAGAACTACAAAGAACTGTATATTTTTTCTCAGTACTAGAGATTGAACCCAGGGGCATTCTACCTCTAAGCTACACCCCCAGCCCTATTTTTTTTTTCTTTATTTTGAAACAGGGTTTCACTAAATTGCCGAGGGCCTCACTCACTAAGTAGCTGAGGTTGAATGCGAACCTGTGATCCTCCTGTCTTTGCCTCCCAAATTCTTGGATTACAAGTGTGTGCCACCACACCCACCTGAAAGAACTGTATTCTTAGATTACAGTTCTTTGATCAGATGAAATAAAGAGGTGATTGTGTGTATGTGTTCAGTATATTTGTTTATGTAAACAGAACTAAACAAATGTTTTAATATTTATGTTTATTTACTTACTTATTTGCATCTTATTCTAAACCTCTAATTTACATCAATATAATTCTTTATATTATGCATGGATCGTTTTAAGGTCTAGGTTCCTTAGAAATCAGAACCCAGAACAAAGTCATAAGAGGAAGTACTTTATTAGACACTGATTTGGAAAGAAGAAATGAGAAGGAAAAGAAAAGCAGGAGGAAGGAAGACCAATGGAAATGTAACACCATGAGTTGACTGTTACCATCTATGGGTGTTATGGTGCTACTGGATATTAAATCCCACAAGACCTTTTGAAGGATCCTATGAAGCACATTTAAGACATTCTTCATACGGTAAGGATAGAGGAAACATCTACCAGTGTTCTCCTGTCTCCCATTAGCTAAATGTCTGTCCCTTGGGTACTTTCAGGTTGCACTTGAGTGAGTTGGTAGAGAGTTCAGCTGTCAGCAGAAGTCGATTTTCACTAAAGGCCCCAGACCAAGGTCAGAATACACCTGCAAAAACTGGCCATGAAGCCAGGCATTGTGCCACATGCTTGTAATCCCAGTACTTTGGAGGCTGAGACTGGATCCTCCAGTCTCAGTAGTGAGGCTCTCTGCAACTTAGTGAGACTCTGTTTCAAAAATAAAGAATACAAAAAAAAAAAAAAGAAAAAAGACTGGGGGGGGGGTATATTTCAGAGGTAGAATGCCCCTGGGTTCAATCCCTAATACTGCAACAAAACAAAAACTGGCCATGGTCATTGCAGAACTAGTTGCTCCAGTGGTTGCAATAAGAGCACCAGGTACATTATAAGAGGTGTCTGAAACATATGAATGCCCTGATTTATGAGTAAGCCAGATTCCAGAAGTCCATGTGTGAGCCCGTTAGAGGATTGTTTTACTCCTCACTGGAACTATTTCTCTCTATATATAAACATATATAAAAAATTCTCAGGGTAACTCAGAGGCCCAATTAACCCATTTAGATAAAAATACTAACTTATCATAATTAAAAGTTATGTTGGAAAACAATAATATACCTGTTTCAGAAAAAGATACTATCTGGGATCCAGAAACTCCTGGGAAACTGCTACCAATAGTCTCAGCTAACCTAGGCTGAGCTCTGCAATTCATTTTTGCTTGAGTATTGGTGATTGATATCAGATTAGTAATATGAGAGGGACGGATTGAGGGAGAGGATTGGCAATGAGGAAAGCCACCTAAATTGCTTTTAAAATCTGCCTGTGTTACAGCCCCCTTCCTCTCCTCCTATTTTCTCACATACATTGCATTTGTATTGTTTTTACTTGGAATAAAGTCTTTGAGTCTGGTTCTGCAAGTCGCATTAAAAAATGCATGGCATAGGATTTCCATATCATCATATTGTAAATTAATAATGAGTTTGTTTTTATTCATTATTTTTAAATCATTATTTGAATGTGAAGGGAAGGGGAAACGGCATGCAGTGCCTATTTATTCTCTATTTTTATTGCACTTGTAAGTCAGGTTATTTAAAATTGAACAGTACATCTATTTTTATCATGGCCAAATTTTACTCTTCAATTCTATGTTTAGTTTTTATTTGTGGAATGAAATATGAATATGAAAAAAAATCTGGCTCACAACTTTTAAGTCCTCCTCTAAAAATTAAAGAGTTGGTTTTCTTAGGCACAGTTATCCCAAGAGAAAAACTACCTCTCTGGTATTTTAACTCCATGCTTAACGATTAGATGAACAAGCAATAAAAGCTATAAAAAGTTACTGAAGAGTGATGTCAGTGAAAATAGGGGAGTAAGGAAATCTAAAAGTCCATCCCTCCATAAAAGCAAAGAAAAATTCCTCCTAAACTGCCAGAATCAACGTGTTTAGGACTTTGGAATCTTAGCAAAAATGTACAGCAATGAGGATAGAACGATATCATGCAAACTCAGGTGAATCTTAGTCAGAAGAGGAGCAAGATTAAAATAGTATTTTAACTTACCATGGTTCCATCCTCTACTCTGTAGCTCAGTGGTGGCCCTGAGAAACAGCAAATATTTCTATTACAGGCACTAGAGGAATAGAATGGATTTCATTTACAAAGCATTATTGTTTATTTCCACATTTTCTTATGGCTCCATGTAGGATCAGATTAAAGGAGCTTCCTTTACTTCACCTAACTCAGAACTTCCCTCCCCCCCAAAAAAATACTACCCAAGAGACATTTGCCAAAAAACATTTATGGGCAAATATATTAATTTCGTTAGTTTATAGCAATGAGTTAACAGTTGAGGTAAACAATAGGATAACTAAAACTTGGGAAGAAAAGTGAGAGGATGAGATAATTTGGATAATAAGGATTTCAAAAGTTCATGTGTATAGCAAAGACTGTTTTCATACTCTAGAGAAAAAAAAATGCCTGTAGTCTTACTTATAGTTATAGTCTAGTTGAGCTCTGCATGAGTAGAAAGTAAAGTCTAAGGCAAAGTTGCAGACTACTCAGCTAGGGATTGAAGGTACGTACCAACCTATAAAGAACTTATCATCTTCAAAGACTGAAGGATATGAAAGTTATTATTTCTTTCCAGAAATTTAAGGTAATCTCTGTCTACTTGGTAGCTAACCATTGAGATAACAGAAGAAAGACTTTAGTCACCTCCAGCAAACAATACAGACTTCACAAAACTAGCTCAAAAATGTCAATAACAAACACACAACAACAACAAGAACAACAAAACGAGCAAAGAGGAGGAGGATCTGTTTTCTAGAGTTGCATTTATAATATTTATTTATTTATTTATTTATTTATTTATTTATTTATTTATTTGCGGTACTGGGGATTGAACTCAGGGGCATTCTACCTCCGAGCTATACCGCCAGCCCTATTTTTTATTCTTTATTTGAAATAGGGTCTCACTAAGTTGCGGAGTGCCTCACTAGGTAGCTGAGGCTGGCTGCGAACCCAGATCCTCCGGTCTCAGCCTCCCAAATGCTGGGATTACAAGTGTGCGCCATCATGCCTGGCTGCATTTATAATATTTAAAATGTCTAGTTTCTAGTTTCAAAACTATGGTATAAGACATATAAAGAAATAAGAACAAATGGCAAATGTGTAGGGAAAAAAGTAAATGGAAACTATTTCTTTTTTTTTAAATGCACATTTGTTGGTGCATTATCATCTCACTTCATAATGTAAGTAATGTTGCATTGACATACATGCACACAGCACTTGCCCCCGCCCCACTCCCCGGCATCCCTATCTCCCCCTTCCCATACAGAGGACTGAGACAGATATTGGGGTTTTCACATATGTACACACAGTACATATTAGTATTAGTACTAATACATGTTAGTATTTCAAATAATGAACCTCATTCTTCTCCCTCCCCTTCCCTTAGACCACTTCCCTGGCTCCATTGAGGTTTCTCTTCTATTACCTGGAGTTCCTTTGGTATCACAGTTACTCCCTAGCTTGCATATACTAAAGAAAACATATGTCCCTTCATTTTCTGTGACTGACTAATCTCACTTAACAATGTTCTCCAGGTCCTTCCATTTTCTTGCAAATGACATTATTTTATTCTTCTTTATTGCTGAGTAGAACTCCATTGTGTGTATTTCCCATAGTTTTGTGATCCGTTCATCTGTTGATGGATACCTGGGTTGATTCCGTTGTTTGGCTATTTTAAATTGTGCTGCTATGAACATGGGTATGTGTATATTACTGTAGTTCTCTGGCTTCAACCTCTTTGGAAAGATACCCAGGAATGGTATAGCTGGATAATATCATAGATCCATTCCCATTTTTCTAAGGAATCTCCACTCTGATCTCCATAGTGGCTGAACTAGTTTGCAATCCAGCCAAAAGTAGAGAAGAGTTCCAAAGCTCAGGAAATCAAAACGAGAATTAATAAGTGGGATAGCATTAAATTAAGAAGTTTCTGCACATCAAAGAAAACTATCAAAAGTCTAAAGAGAAAGCCCATGGAATGGGAGAAGAGCTTTGCTAGCTATCCCTCTGACAGAGGGTTAATATCTAGAATATACAAAAAACTTAAAAAAAACTTTGCACTAGAAAAAAAGTAACCCAATCAAGAAATGGGCAACTGAATTGAATAGACACTTCACAAACGAAGAGATGCAAATGGCCAATAGATACATGAAAAAATGTTCAACATCATTAGCAATTAGAGAGATTCAAATCAAGACTACATTGAGATTCCATCTAACCCCAATTAGAATGGCAATCATCAAGAAATCAAATAACATTAAATGTTGGTGAGGATGTGGGGATTTAGAAACTATTTCTGAGAGATCCCATGCAGAGGACTTAGGAAGCAATGACTCTAAAGAATATATTTTTAAATATGTTCAAGGAGTTAAGGAAAACTGTGTATAAAGAACTAAAGGATCTGAGGGGAAATGCACCAGGTGCTATGTACATGTATGTTTATACCACACTAAACTTCAATATTTTGTATGGTTACAATGCACCAATAAAAGTATATTAAAAAAAGAACTAAAGGAACCCTAAGAAAAATGTATCACCAAAAAGAAAATGTCAATAAATAGAAATTATAAAGGGACCAAATAGTAGTTCTGGGGTTGAGAATTGCTAAAATGAAGTATTCAGTATAGAGACACAATAGCATATTGGAGCAGGAAGAAGAAAGAATCAGTGAGCAATAAGTTAGGACAATTGAGATGATTCAGTCTGAGGAATAGAAAAGACAAAATAAGGAAGAAAACTTAAAGTCTCTGTCAGCTACCATCAAGTATCTAACATATTCATAATATATTTCACAGAAAGAGAGGACAAATAAAAATGAATAGCAAGACTACTTGAAGAAACAATGGCCCTAAACTTTCTGCATTTGAAGGAAAATATTAATTGGCACATTTAAGAAATTCAATGGCTGAAAGACAACTACACTAAGACATAATCAAATTGCTGAAAGATACACAAAAAATTGAAAGGAGTAAAGCAACTCATATTTCACATGATAATAGCTGATTTATCATAAAAAAATCAGGGCAGCCAGAAGGTAGTAGAATACTACATTATTCAAACTTCTGAAAGAAAATAATTATACTGGCAACCAAAAATTCTATATTTGACAAAACTCTCCCTTAAAAATAAAGGAGTAAGTAAGCCGGAAGTGGTGGCGCACACTTGTAATCCCAGTACTTGGGAGACTGTTTTCATAAAATTAAAAACTAGTTGCCTGGGTACCTTGTAACCTTTGCTTTATTTTCTCAAACACAGATGAGGTCAGCATGTCCTGAGGCTTGCACAGGCAAGCTTAGTGGCCTTTTCCTTCTGACTTGGCCCATGTGAGGCCCTGTAAAAGACCTGTCATCTGTCTCCATTTCAGAAATAATCAGCCTTGCTGGGTGTGGTGGCACATGCTTGTAATCCCAGCATTTGGGAGGCTGAGACCAGAGGATCTGGGTTCTCGGCCAGCCTCGGCTACCTAGTGAGGCATTCCGCAACTTAGTGAAACCCTGTTTCAAAATGAAGAATAAAAAAAATAATAGGGCGGGGGGTGTAGTTCAGAGGTAGAATGCCCCTGAGTTCCATCCCCAGTACTGCAAAAAAATTAAATTAAATTAAAATTAAAAAATAAAGGAGTAAGTAATCCATTCTCAGATAAGCAAAAACTGAGTGTATTGCCACTAGATCTGCCCTACATGAAGTACTACATGGACCCTTTTCAGATTAAATGAATGCATACTCAACAGTACCTCTAATCAACACAAGAAGGGAAAGAATTCCAGTAAAAGTAACTACATAGGCAAATATAAGAGTCAGTATTACTATGTTTATTATAACTTTTTAAAAAAATATCTAATCTAAAATACAGCTTCAGCTGAGCCTGCTGGTGCACGTCTATAATCCCTGTACTTAGGAGGCTGAAACAGGAAGATAACAGAATCAGAGCCAGCCTTGGCAATTTAGCAAGGCTCTCAGCAATTTTGTGAGACTTTGTTTCCAAATAAAAAGTAAAATAGGGATGGGGGTGTAGCTTGAAGGTACCATACCCCTGTGTTCCATCACCAGCACCATAAAAATAAATAAATTAATTAATTTATGTTGGCTAGCACAAAATGTGTAAAGATATAATTTGTGAAAATACAACTAGAAATGGTAAGATGAAACTATGTATAAGCAAATATTTTGTAAACTATTACAAATTAGTTGGTAATAATTAAAAATAGATTGTTATAAATTAAGGTGTTAATTGAAATCTCCAGGGCTATCACTAAGAAAAGAACAAAAATAAATATTAAAAGGACAAGAGAATTAAAATAGTATGGTATAAAATACCTATTTAATACAAAAGAAGGCAGTAACGGGTGAAATGAACAAAGAAGTTTGACATATGAAAAACTAATAGCATGAAATGGCAATAGGAGATCTTTCCTTATAAGTAATTGCATTAAATGTAAATAGATTAAACTATCCAAATAAGAGGAAAAGATTGGCAAAATAGATGAAAAAGTATGAGCTATGTTCTATCTATAAAAGACGGGTAGTTCAAAATGAGAGTTATATAATTGCAACAGTATCAGACAAATAGACTTTAATACAATAATTGTGAGACACAAAAAGGTCATTATACAATGATAAAAGGGTTAACCAATCAAGGAGATACAGCATTACAAATGTACATTCACATAAAAATCAAGCTCTAAAATACATGAAGTAAATACTAACTGGGAGAATAGGCATACATAGGGAGAATGAACAGCTTAACAATAACAGTTTCAGACTTCAGTACCTCACTTCCAAAAGTGAACAGACAACTAGAAAGATCTAAAAGACTAGACTAGAAGACTTGAACTACACTATAAACCAAATAGACCTAATAGACAATATTGACCACCCTACCACAAAACACATTCTTCTCAAGTTCACATGGAACATTCTCCAAAATAGACGATAGGAGTCATACCACTAAAAAGTGTCTTAATAAATTTAAAAGATTACAATCATAAAGCAAAATATGTTATCTGTCAACAATGGAATGAAATTAGAAATAAATAACAGAAAGAAATGTGGAGAGTTCATAAGCATATAAAATTAAACAATATATTCCTGAATAAAAATAGATCAAAGAAATCATAGGGGAAATTAGGAAATACTTTGAGAGGGATGAAAACAATAACACACAATGCCAGAATTATGGAATTCAAGAAAAGCTATACTCAGGGAGAAGTTTATAGTTGTCATCATCCACATTAAGAAAGAACACCTCAAATCAATAACCTAATTTTCCATCCTAAAGGAGAACTAAACCTCCAAAAAGCAGAAGAAAGCAAATAATAAATACTAGTGCAGGAATAAACCAAATATAGAATAGAAAAACCTTGGGAAAAAGCAACAAAACCAAGTATGTTCTTAGAAAAGATCAACGGAATTGGTCAACTTGATAAACTGACCAAAAAGAAAAAAGAAAGAAAATACGAATGACAATGGAGACATCACTATAGATGTTACTACAATAGAAAGATTTCTGAGAGAATACTATGGATTAGTGTATCAATAATCAGATGACCCCAATGACATTACAAACTCCTGGAAATGCACAACCTACCAAAACTGACTCAAGAAGAAACAACAAACCTCAATAAATGTATAATAGATAATGGGATTAAAAAGGTAACTAGAAACTTCTAAATGCAATTAAAGCAAAGCATATGAGTAGATAGTCTCGCTAGTGATTTCTGTAACATGATTAAAGGAGCATTAACACCAATTCTTCTAAACTCTCAAAAAAAATTGAAAAGGAAATACTTCTTAACTTATTCTATGAAGACCAGTACTATATTGATAATGAAGCCAACCCCCCCCCAAAAAAAAACGAAAAGAAGAAAAAAGCAAAGAGGAAGAGAAGAAGAAAAGAAAGAAAACTATACACCAGTATCTCTTATGAACATTGAGGCACATATGCTTAATAGAATGGTAGCAAACTAAATTCAACAGTATATTATAAGAATAATACATGAAATATCACGCTATACCCCATAAATAAGTGAAATTATCACATCAATAAAAAACTCAAAACTATTTAAGGAGACACAAATGTTAAATAAACTGATTTGATCATCACAAATTATAATACATAAGCCAGGCGTGGTGCCGCATGCTTGTAACCCCAGCATTTGGGAGGCTGATACGGAAGGATCTGGGTTCGCGGCCAGCCTCAGCTACTTAGTGAGGTACTCCGCAAC
Source organism: Graphiurus murinus (assembly GCA_004027655.1). NCBI lineage: Eukaryota > Metazoa > Chordata > Mammalia > Rodentia > Gliridae > Graphiurus > Graphiurus murinus. The sequence continues at coordinate 73,237 of PVLC010005420.1, forward strand.
TTAGTGAGACCCTGTTTCAAAACAAAGAATAAAAAATAGGGCTGGGGGTATAGCTTGAAGGTAGAATGCCCCTGAGTTCAATCCCCAGTACTGCAAAAAAAAAGAAAAAAAATATAATACATAGCATGCATGTATTAAATTATCACATGGCATTTCATAAATTTGTACATTAAAGTAACAATTATACATTTATATATTATATATATATTTACATATTATTATATGTCAGATATAATATATGTATAATAATAATGCATATATGTATATAAAAAGAATTATAGACTATAACTTAAAAATATTTATCCCAGAAATTAAGGTTGGTTGAACATATGCAAAGCAATCAATGCAATAGCCCATCTTACTAGAATGAGATTAAAAAAAATATATGATTATCTCAGTAGATTCTCAATAAATAAAGAAAATGCATTTGAAAATAATCCAACATACTTTCATAATAAAATCCCTCAGCCAACTAGAAACAGAAAGATATTTCCTCAAAGGGCAAACCCAGTACTAACAATAAATCTACTGGCGAAAGACTAAAAATTCTTCCTTTTAAAGTTCAAGATACCAAAAGCACAAGCAACTCAAAGGAAGATCAATACATGGGATTGCATTAAACTGAAGAGCTTCTGTGCAGAAAAGGAAACTATCAAGAACCTCAACAGAGAGCCTACAGAGTGGGAGAAAATTTTTGCCAGCTACTCTTCTGATAGAGGACTAATATCTAGGATATACAGAGAACTCAAGAAACTCAAGCTAAGAAAACAAATAACACAATCAAAAAATGGGCAAAGGATCTAACTAGATAGTTCACAAAACAAGAAATATAAATGGCCAATAAATGTATGAGGAAATGTTCTACATCATTAGCAATCAGAGAGATGCAAATCAAAACTACCTTGAGATTTCACCTAACCCCAATCAGAATGGCAATCATCAAGAACACAAACAACAACAAATGCTGGTGAGGGTGTGGGGAAGTGGGAACCCTAATACACTGTTGGTAAGATTGCAAATTCGTGCAACCACTTTGGAAAACAATATGGAGGATCCTCAGACGAATGGGAAAGAACCTACCATATGATCCAGCAATACCACTTCTGGGTATCTATCCAAAAGAATGGAAACCAGCCTATCAGACCAAGGCATGTGTATCTTGTTTATAGCTGCATAATTTACAATTTCCAAACTATGGAAGCAGCCAAGATGTCCATCAACAGATGAATAGATTACAAAACTATGGGATATGTACACAATGGAATTTTACTCAGCCATAAAGAAGAACAAAATCATGTTTTTTGCAGGGAAATGGATGGAACTGGAAAACATTATGTTAAGTGAGATTAGTCAGTCACAAAAAGTAAAAAATTGTATGCTCTCCCTAATATGTGGAAGCTAGGGAGAAAACGGGATATAAGAGGGACTCCAGATGAAGAAGGAGAATCCTTAGGTGAGCAAAGAATTTGACTCAATGGAAGGTGATGGGAGGAGGGGGACACCCTAATGAGCATGATGTACTTTCATGAACACATCAAAGTCAATCATTAAACTGAACTTGAGAAGGAGGGAGGAGGAGAGAAGAGGGTGGGTATTGGGGAAGGGTTAAATGAGAAATGTGTGCTAACAAAGATATATGATTACAATGCACCAATTAAAAATAAATAAATTATAAAAAATAAAAGAAATCTGTATGGCAATAAAAAAAATAAAATCAATTTTGTTGTTAAAAAAGATAAAGTTCAAGATAATATCTGTTTTTACCACTTCCTTTCTACATTGTATTAGAAGTTCTAACTAGAAGCAATTCAGTAAGAGAATTAAGTGAAAAGCATTTGGTTAAGGAATAAAGAAAAACTCTTTTCTCTGGTAATATCTTTTATATACAAAAAATCAAAAAATTCACAAATAACTGTTAGAGCTAATAAATGAGTTCAGAAAAGTTGCAGGATACAAGCTTAATACACAAAAATCAGTTGAATTTCTACTACTTTCAATGAACAATCTGAAAAAGGAATTAAGAAAACAATTTCATGTACAATAGCATAGAAAAGAATAAAATATTTAGGAATAAACTAAAGCAAAGAGACAGAAGACTTGTATGCTGAAAATTACAAAATATTGCTAAAATAATAATAAATGAAGAAATAATTGAAGAACATCCAATGTTCATTTATACAAAAATCCTTAATAAGATAAGAGCAATCCACATTCAAAACCACATCAGGATGATTGCATATCATGGCCAAGTTGGTTTTATTCCAAAGATGCAAGGTTGGTTCAACAAACACAAATCAGTAAATGTAATCCATTGCATAAATAGAACTAAAGACAAAAATCACATGATCATCTCAATAGATGTGGAAAAAGTATTTGACAAAATTCAGCACCCATTCATATTAAAAACACTGAAGAAATTAGGAACAGAATAAATTTACCTCAAAATAATAAAGGCAATATAGGACAAATTCAAATGTACTAAAAGCATTTCCTCTAAAATCAGGAAGATGACAAGAAAGTCCTCTATCACCACTTCTGTTCAACATAGTTCTTGTAATATTAGCCAGAGTAATTAAGCAAGAGAATGAAATTATATATATACATATATATGAAAAAAGTCAAATTAGCTGTTTGCAGATTATATGATCTTATACTTAGAATATCAAAACACTCACCCAGAAGACTTCTAGAGCTGATAAACAAATTCAGCAAAGTCACAAAATCAACAAACAAAAATCAATAGATTTTCTGTATATACCAATAGTGAATCCACTGAAGAAAAATGAGGAAAACAATCCTATTAATCCTGGCCTCAAAAGATAAAATAAAATACCTAGACATAAATCTGAACAAGGAAGTTAAAAAATGCTACAATAAAAATTATTGAATACTGAAAAAAGAAATTGAAAAATATGTTAGATGTAAAGAGACCCTATGTTCTTGGATAGGTAAAATATTGTAAAAATGTTCACATTACCAAAAACAATCTGCAGATTCAATGAAATCCATATCAAAATGCCATAGACATGGATGCTTAATATTAAGATGTCAATATTCCCTAAAGCAATGTACAGATTTAATGCAATCCCTATCAAAATTCTAGATGCTGAGCCGGGCATGGTGGCGCACGCTTGTAATCCCAGCATTTGGGAGGCTGAGACTGGAGGATCCGGGTTCGCAGCCAGCCTAAGCTGCTTAGTGAGGCCCTCCGCAACTTAGTGAGATCCTGTTTCAAAATAAAAGAATA
>PVLC010005421.1:0-41832 GCA_004027655.1 Graphiurus murinus
TGTCCCTCCGAGGTGTTGTTTGGAGGACTCCTTTGTTCCCCCGACCGGCTATCTGAGTTTTCTTCCGTTGTGGTTCAGCTTTCGCCCCTTTTTGTTGCTTTTTTCCTTCTGTAAAGAAGCTGGTTTTGGGGCAAATTTGATTTGAAAGAACAGCGTCTGGGGAGAGGTATTTCACTCAGACGCCATCTTGTCGATCTCTCCTTTAGTCTTATACATGTCACCCTTTTTCAAAGTTACTTAGAAGTTACTTAGGTCAGAATATTCCCACCATTCCCTTTGAAATTCATACATTTGTAATACCATTAGGTTTTCTGAAAATCATAGTTTGCATTTTGTCCTGGAATCTTTCAACCTCCTAAATGATCTTTTAAAATTGTATATGTTATTTTGTATAATATTTTGTACTGTAAAGTTGTATGGGTTCTGGTAAATGCCTAATGTCATGTATTTACCATTATAATATTATAGAGAGCAGTTCTAGTACCCTAAAAATACACCATATGTTTCACCTATCCAGTGCTCTTCTAAGCCCGTGAGCCATTGGCAACCACTCACCTGTTTACCATTTCTACACTTTAATGTCATATAAATGAAATAATACAGTATGCAGGCTTCTCATAATAGCTTCTTTTCCTTAGCAATATGTACTTAAGACTTAAGATATATTCACATCTTCACATGGCTTGATAGCTTATTTTTTAAATCGTTGAATAATATTCCATATTTTAGTGACTGATTAGTGGAACCACAATTTGTTTATCCACTCACATATTGAAGGACATCTTGGTGGGTTCCAATTTGGGGGGCAGTTCAAATGAAGCTGTTCTAGACATTTGTGTGTAGGTTTGTGTACAATCATAACTGTTCAAATCAGTTGAGTGTGTAGTTAACTAGGATACCAGTTGTCAGATTGTATGCTAAGATTGTGTTTAATAAAAGACTGCCAAACTGTCTTCCAAAGTGGATGTAACATTTTGAATTCTCTTCAGCAGAGAATAAGTGTTCCTGTTGCTCAAATCCTGGCCAGCAATTGGTATTGCTATGCAGTGGTATGTCCTTATTTGAATTTGCATTTCCCTAATCACATGTGATGTGAACAACTTCTCATATGCTTACTTGTCATCTGTATATCTTTGGTGAGATGTCTATTCAGATCTTTTCCTTGTCTTTTTTTTAAGTAGGCAGTATTTATTTTTTCTTATCTTAGAGATTCTTTTATGAACTTTAGTTTGTTCTCTCTTTTTTTCTTATCTTTGAGTGAGGGGATGCCAGCCAGCCCTGGCATTTGTATTCCAACACCAGTGCAGGATTTGCCATTCACCTGGGGTTAGAGGAACCTCCTCAGATCTTACAGGACATGTGACTTGCACACCTGTTAGTCATTTATCTACTGTGGATCTGCTGGGCTGGAAAGTAACACGTCCCTGCTTCTGCTGCATAGTTCTATGATGTGTGAAAGAAATAACCTTTGATAATTTGAATCCATCTGTAGTTTTCCCTTGTTACGTTATATGTGTGGGAAAAAAAATCTCCTGAATCTACTATTCTCATGGCTTTTCCTGTCCATGTCTTCCCTGCTCCTTTATCTTATGACTGTCACATCCCAAGATGCAAACAATACACATAGCATAACATGTACTAGTCCCCTAGTAAAAATGTGACTCTGGCTTTTGCAAATATTCTTTATTTACAAGGATGGCAGCATAATGGAAGAGAAAGAAGAATCTTGCTAATGATATCATCTCCTATTATTAATCTCCTAAAATGAACTTTCTAAGTACTTTACATATATTATGGCATTGAATTCTTGCAGCAACCCTCTAAGATAGGAATAATTGTTCTCAATTTATAGATAGCAAAATATAAGACTTAGATGAATAGATGAAAATATAAGACTTAGATGAGGGCACACTGTCAAGGAGTAGCAGAATTTAGATTCAAACAGGTCATTCTGACTCTAAAACCTGTGCTCCCAACTAGAATTTCCTTCTTTCTTGTGGAACTTATGCTTCATTTAGTGGAGATTCCTTCCAGAGTCTGGAAGATAGTTGGCAATATTCATATTTCTGTTCTATGGTAAGTTTTTTGTTTTTATGATTGAGTGAACTGTGAGTTGCTCATTAGCTGCTGTCTTAGCTGCTATCTTTACCTGTCTCAATTGACATCAGAAAGATAAAGTCATAGAAACAGATTTGAATTGTTTTGTACTGTCGATTGAACCTAGCGGTATTCTACCTCTGAACTATACCCCCAGCCCTTTTTAGTTTTTATTTTGAAACAGGATCTAAGTTGCTGAAGCTGGCCTCGAACCTGTGATCATCCTGTCTCAGCCTCCCAAGTAGTGGGATTACAGGTGTGTACCTTTGGTGCCTGTCTACTAATTTGAATTTTTAAATGACAATCTACAGTTCTGAATTACAAAGCACCCTACTGCTATCCTGATACAGCACCTTTTATTTGAGAACTTTACTGTCTCTGTCATTCATAAAGTATCAAGTCACCTTGGGAAGCAAGAGAACTATTTAATCAATAATCCTTATGCAATTTGAAGTTAAATGCTAAATTCTTTGACAGTTAAGATATTCCTGCTTATTAATAGGGAAAAAAGTGGTAGTTTTTCCAAAATAAGAATGAGACTCTTCTTCTATCACCTCCTAAAACTATTACAGTAAATGTTCATTCTTTTTTAAAAAAACAGTTAAAATTGAAGTCCTTAAACATATCACTCAGACTTCTGGGACAGATAGAGTATTGACTTCAGCCAACGTAACTATTTATGTTGCTCCTATTGTTATCCTAGTTCAGGACTTGCCTTCTTGTTTCTGGATTATTGCAATAATCTCCTGAATGTAGCTCTCTAGTGTCTATTTCTCTTCAGAACACATACATGTACAATATTGTGTTTATTACTTCTGGGAGGTCTCTTTCATTTTCTGAAGGGCAAATACAGACTTAGTCCTACATTCCACAGAAAGAGAATATTGTTTGCTATCGGACAGCCCTGGATAAGAATTCTGCTTTGTCAGTTAAACCTGAGCAAATTATTTAAGCCATCTAAACTTTAAGGTCTTCTTGGAGGGAACTGAAATACTGCTGCAAAAGAAAACAAAATAAAATATATAAACAAATGTTCTCATTTCCTTATCCACAACTGGAACCCTACAAAACTCAATAGCTTTGTTTCCCAAACTACAGACCATGAATTATTTACCATTTTCAAACAAATCTTGTCTTTCCTTGTGTATTTTATAATGTGTTCTCTCTTACTGGAATGTACTTCCTTTCATATTTGTTTATGCCAGGTGTCAATTTCCTTGTCCAGCTGAGTTGCAGGCACAGAGGATTTCTCTTGATGACTCAACCCATCATTTCCTATGCTAAGGTCCTGGGCAGGCCATAATGTGCTTCATTTCCCATCCTAGTGGTATATATGTGGTAACTTATGGGCATGCATGACCATTACAACAGAGACTGTTTTTAACTTCTATTTTTTCTCCATTATGCAAAATTATTGATTCTGACCAAGTTTCTCTATAGCAGTGTACCAATTCTATGTTATGATTGTATCCTAACCCTGTGTTCCTATCTTCTTCACTGGGATCCTGTTGCTCCCTGATTCTTGATAGCTTTTGCTATAAAGGGCTATTACTGCCTCTGGTTGGGGTCTTAATTTGCAAGGTCTTGTTGTGACTCATGATGGGCTAATGGCAAAGGTAGACTTAGGGCACTTTGTTTGTTTCTTGGTCCTATCTATTAACTCAGTGGTTCCAGTATATGAAGGAGAGACATGAAACCTCTGTCCAGATTAATTAGATTAGCCCAGCTCAACAAAGTATTGTTCAGATATCATTCTACCTTGCAATTAGTGCTTAGTGAGACTCATAGCATTTCATTTCAGCACCATGTTGTTTTTTTTTTCTAATCATCAGATGAGGTCACCTGTGCCTTTTTCATTGGAATGTTCTAGAACCATGAGGCAAGATATATCTGGGTATGACTCCCAAGAAATAAATTCTAAAATTATTTTCCTTGAGAGAATGAGAGAAAAGCAAGGCCTTTCTCCTTGAGATGATTCTGGGTTTGCAAGTGGCTGATTGAGTGGCTGTGAGCCATGCATGAACCTTAACATTTCTTCCAAATGAGAGAGAAAATAACATAATTTCTTTAGGAAAATTTCACTGTCAATTATATCTTACCTCCTGCAGAGATTAGCTAGACACACTCCATTGACAATATGTACAAGAAACAGCTTAAGTGCCGCTGAACTGTCCCTAGAGTCGCTACTAATACTTCCTCAAGACTATAAAAACATCTCCAAAAATTATTTCATCTTTTTTTTAATTGAAGAATTCCTTGACCTTTCTCTAACAGCTGCTCCCTAGAAAATTCCTTTTAGTTGAAGCCATACTTCACCCTGGCATTCCAAACAAGATAATTTTTGTGCACACAGATTTTCTCGTATTCATTTGAAAATGTACAAAATACTAATGGGCACTTTTTGAGGCATAAAGTTATTTTCTGGATTGACTTCCAATTGAATTAGATCAAACAGACTAGCACTGTGATTACTAGATGTATTCACATAGCTGCCCTATCCCCAGGCAAATACTGGACACTTTTTATATACTTCAGCAAATTTTTGGTGTTCAACTCCCTATGTCCCAAGTGAAGCAAGAGCTCAGTGTCAGTAGAACTTAGCAGCTGATTTAACCATGCAGTATACTCACTATTCATAATCAGTTTCGGTTCTGCTTGACTGAAGCTCATGCTAGATATTGGGAATATCAGCCTTATTTAACAGCCTTACTTTAACACTAATATGTAGAATAAATGGTTTTAGAGTACATGAAGTATTTATGAAGTACCATGGTAATTGGAAGACATTTTATTTCCTATGATATAGTAAGTCAAATCTTAGTCTTCAGAGGGAATAGAAAGGTAATAGGCAATATTGTGCCATATAACCACTTAGTTTTGTTTATTTGCTTACTTTAAATGATAGTTTTTGAGAGAGACAATTTGCCACGGGCCTTGACTGGCCCTGTCTGCTCTTGCTGGGTGTGTCAACCAAGAATATGACTGCTGTTTACCAGACTGTTTTTGAGTTGTGTTTGCAGCAAGCAGGCTTGAGCAGTGGAATGGTATATCCACCCAGACCAAAGACAGGCTTGCTTCTGCTTACCATAAAAACAGAATTGCCTACCTCAGCATTCCTTCGCCATAAACCCAGACCATTTTGTCTGTAGACATCCATCATGAGCCCTTTGTGTTACCCCCATGGAATCTGGAAAGCATGGGGACCTAAAGAAAGGGACATGAAGCTCTATTCAATACCTTTACTGTGAGTGATAAAGTCTTTTATCTCTATCTTAAGAATCTCATTACACCTTTTGTAAGTATACATGAAATAGTTAAACTCATTTGTTAGTCTGGAATCTCAGCACCTGCAGAGTTCCTGATAATTTGTAAATATTTATGTTTATACTCATAAAATAAGCCCTATAACAGTTGTTTATGTTATTTCAAGCAATGAATGATCACAACTAATGTAGAATCATGATCTTTCATCCTGACTCTACTACTAAGTGCATGGTCTTGAGCAAATTTTTTCCCTCTGGGCCTCTGTATTAGTTAGCTTTGTTGCTGTGATCAGCGTACCTGACAAGAACAACTTAGAGAAGGAAAGGCTTATTTGGCTCATGGTTTGAGAGGTTCAGTTCATGGTTGGCTGGCTCCAAAGTGTAAACACCATGGCAGCAGGGCATGGCAGAGGATAACTGATTAGCTCATGGTAACATGGAAGCAAAGAGAGATCGAGGAAAAGGTTAGAGACAGATAGCGTTCCCAAGGCCGTGCCTCCAGTGGCCCACCTCCTACAGTCATGCCCTACCTGCCTACAGTTACCACCCACTAGGTCCATTTGAATTGTTAGATCACTGATGAAGTTAGAGCCCTCATGATTCAGTTATTTCACCTTAGAACATTTCTGCATTGCCAACACACGAGATTCTCTGGAAGACATTCCACATCCAAACAATAACATCTTCTGTTTTTTCATCTGTAAAATGAGGTGGCTAGCCACTTTAAGGGCCCTGATTACAGACTGTTGGATATAGTTGAAGGCAATTATAGAGATGTGCTGACTGACCTGGTCTCCTACTCTCAGTAAGTCCACCAGCAGTGTGGTATTCTAGGTCCATGATCGGTTTTCTGTTATACTTTCCATATCCTTTCCTCCAGAGTTCTCCTACTTCCTAACTTTCTCATTTCCTATTCCTTGGAAAAAATAAATGCAGATAATCAGAATATTTTCCTTTCAATTTTTTTACCCACTGGCTGCTTTCCAAGATTCTTTCCCTATCAAAGTCAGAGAATATATAGCTAAACAGGGAGAAAGAAGGGTAAAACTTTTACTAGAGTCAGTGTTATGATTCTCCTGAATCTGAGGGTGTTCTCAGGAAATGGGACTTTCTTATTTTAAGCAATACAGTCCTAGGCAAACTCTACTGATCTATTCTTATAGAGCTATACTTTATGGTATAAATTTTATGTCATGAGGTACTCATTATGTTTTAGAAACTTGAAAGTCAAGAATTTGACTTTTTTTCAACTGGGTTTTTTTCTAACAACCATATGCTAAGGCAGCAAACACCCAGAATAAATAAGAGAAGGAAGAAGATAAAAATGTAGCATAAAATGTTTAACATAAAAAGTATTATCCTCCTATAGTGATCTTTAATAACATAGATGAAAATGATTTCATTATTATTCCTTTCTAATGAATTGCTAAGTAGTGAGGGTGAAAATACTCATGAAAATGTGCTTAGAGCAAAAGTCATGTTACAGAAAAAGAACAAAAAGAGAAAGGAAGGGGCATAGGGAGAATGCATATTTATATAGTGAAAGCAACTGTCAGGAAATAGAATTAAATATGAAAAATGATAGGTATCAGTTGGTGTTCATTTTTATGTACAATACAAAGTATAAATATATTCTTTGTATTTTTAGAGTCTCTATAATAACAATATTATTTTATAATTGGAAAAAAATTCATTAAGTAAAGCTTAGAAATGAGTAAGGGAAAAAATGTCAAGTCCAAACTGTGAAGAAATGTTAAGATTCTCTGCTAGAGACAGTGGAAGTCCACTGGTATTTTTATGCTTAAAATACTGCTATTCCATTGCTATTCCATCAGGTTTTTACAATGGAATCTGATGGTATGCAGGGAGCTATTGCCCTGGCCCGAATATTTGTTTTTTGACAGAGGTCTCTTGCTTTCAAATCCAAAAATAGCAGAAGTGCAAGACTTCTGACAAGTGACTTGAGATTCATTTGTGCAAAGGACCCAGCCCAGTGCCTGCCAAAATATTTTGATGTAGGTGAGCACTTTTTTTCTCCTCCTCCAGGAGAAGGCTGCTCTTTTGTTCATTGAAGCCATTTAAAGGTCAGCTAGAGAGCTTGTTAAGTTTGTCAACTTATATTGCCTCTGACTTTCTGGTAATCTGAGGGTTTTTGAGTTAAGGATTCTTCTTTCTAAAGTCTGAGTTTTATGAGTTTGTTTTCATATTAGTTGCACTAATTTGCTGTAGTATACTACTATAGTGTAAACAGGAATTATGCAAAAAAGCATGAGATATTCCCATTTATTTAATTTGCTAGATACATTTATTGGAGTTTGAGACTTTATATAATTCTGTAATCATGTGCCAAAGAGAGGCTTTGAATAAAAAGAATATAAAAAATATATGACTCTTCACTTTCTATGACTGTCTAATCTTACTTAACAATATTCTCCAGGTCCATTCGTTTTCCTGCAAATGACATAATTTTGTTCTTTTATTAGAGTAGAATTTCATTGCATGTATATCTAATAATTTTATAATTCATTCATCTGTTGATGGACACCTGGGTTTCCATAGCTTGGCTATTATGAATTGTGCTGCAAACCATGGATATGCATGTATTACTATAATATTCTGATTTTAATCCCTTTGTAAAGATATCTAGGAGTAGAATAATTGGATCATATGGTGGATCTGTTCCTAGTTTTCTGAGGAACAGCCACAATGGTTTCCATAGTGTTTGCAACTAATTTGTAATCCCACCAACAATGCAGAAGAGTTCCTATTTCCCCACATCCTCATCAGTATTTATTGTTGTTTGAATCCTTGATAATTGTCATTATAATTCGAATTAGATGGAATCTCAGTGTAGTTTTAGTTTGCATCTTGATTGACAATGATGTTGAACATTTTTTTCATGTATTTATTGGCCATTTGTAATTTTTCTTTTGTGAAGTGTCTAATTCAATTGTCCATTTCTTGATGGGATTATTTATGTTAATTGAGATTAGCCAGTCACAGAAAGCGAAGGGCCATATGTTTTCTCTCATATGCAGAAGCTAGGGAGTAATTGGAGTATAAGAGGGACTATAGATAATAAAGGAGAAACTCCAATGGAGAAGTGGTCTTGGGGTAGGTGCAGGGGAGATGGGGAGAGGGATAATTAATGCAGGAAACATTTCCAGTGACATTACGTACATATGTGAGAATACCAATGTCAATCACAGTATCTTGTATGGGGAAGAGGGGAGTGGAGATGGTGCGAAAGGGAAGCTCACCAACTGCTGTGTACATGTATGTCATTATCAGTATATACTACATTATGATGTGAGGCTATAATGTACCAATAAAAGTATAAAAATAAATAAATGGACAAGTTTCCCTCTCAAAAAGAAAATTGGAGGTTATTATAAAGGAGTATTCATAAGCACATTAATTACTATGACTTCATCCCAGAATATGAAGGAAGTTAGGAATCATTAATTCTCTTCAGTTTTGTTTAGGAGATTCAAGGTGTGTGCTAAGGTAATTTGCTCTTGGCAACTCTATGAAGCTGTGACCCTCCGTGTTTCCCTAAGGGAGCTGCTGGTTTCTCCATCTGTGGAGTTTAAAGTAAACAGTTGTATTGCGTGGCCCTTTGCCGTGCTATGTTTTCAACAAACATTGTCCGAAAGGAATTTCCAGTCTGCTGCATGCATGCCATGTTGTTGTCATCTTACTAAAACATGGAATGATTTAGGCCTCACAGCTGTTACTGTTTTCAATGGAGCAGCTGCCCAGCACTTCCAGGGACAATGCCAGGTGCACATGGAGACGATGTATGCAAATTACAGTGAAAAGTTGAGCAATAATCTGGTAGATTTGATCATTACAGACAACCAGTCTAAATAATTCAGATGCAAAACTAGTATAAAATTGTTTTATTGACCAGAAAAATGCAGCCGATTGCTTCAGTTTCTTCACTTGATTTACATAATTTCAGACTTTGTGTTAGTGATTGACTTAATACCCAAATTCACAAGAGACTGAAGTACGGACTCAAGGCCAATTTACAATGAGAGCCTCAGTTCATGCCAATAGATCCTTTCTTAGGAAGAGCTATGTGTGAAAAAAGGACTGTGACTAGAATATTTTCTTCTAATATCCTTAGCAAGGGTAGTCAGTTATTTTAATCAGTAGTAATCTCTAGTAATCAGTAGTAGCTATGAGAATAAAACCACCCAGTGAGAGATCCAAGATTTGAACCAAGAACTTGACAATAGATCCTCTTAACCATTACATCATGTTAGATGAAACATTTTTTTTCCTTATTAGTTTTAGACTTGCTTCCATAATTCTATTTTATATACCTTAATTGACTTGAATGTTTCCTAAATCTACCACCCAGATTCATATATATTAACAGTGTCCTGAATCAAGTCTTTAGATGGCAATCCCATTCAGTATAGGCTGATATTGCCATGTTTAAATTCTCAGGCATTAAGGCTAATTTTCAAGTTCTGAGAACCTCTTACTTTAGGACTAGATGTGAAGAATAGATGATGTTGAGGGTTTTAGAGCACAGTTACTAAAGACTCTAGCAGTTCACTAGACAGAACAGTCCCAAGACCTAGAAAAATAGGGCTATCACTTGGTCCTTCAAAACTAGCATTCTGAAATGCAGAATAGAACTCTGGAGATCCAGACTGACTCAGTTTGTTTGAGTGAAGAGTTATTGCTGCCGAGAAACCCAGTTAAAGTTGAAAATGCACATTGGGGCCAGATTATGGAGGTTCTTAAATGTTAGGATAATAATAATTGTGGTCTTCTCTCTAGCAGCTTTGGTGTACAGAAATGGTATGATCAGCAAAGAGTTTGAGAAAAATTAACCTAATACTTTGTGGAAGGGCCAAATGAAGAGTAAAAATAGAGAGCAGGTAGGAGATTGTAAGTAGTCCAGATGGAGGTGAAACTGAAATGGGCCCAAAAGATGGTAATAGAGACTCTATTAGTTTCCTATTGGTGCTGTAAAAATGTACCACATTCTTAGTAGCTTAAAATAACATTTATTTCTTCTTATAGATCTGGAGGTCAGAGTACAAAATCATGGTGTTGGTAGGGCTATGTTCCTTCTGGAAGCTTCAAGAGAAAAGTCTGTTTCCTCTGTCTGCATTCCTGCCTTTCTGCCTGTATTCCTTAGTTCATGGCTTCTTCATCCTTAAAGTATATCACTCCAACCTCTGCTTCCTTGGGCCCATCTCCTCTTTCTGCCTTGGACTTTTTTGCCTTCTCCTAGTAAGGACCTTTCTCCTTTCTTTGGATCATCCTGGGAAAAGAAAACCAGACTCATCTCCTTATCACAAGATCCTTAACTAAATCATATTTGCCAAGTGTATTATGACATAGAAGGTAACATACTTACAGTTTTGGGGGACTGCAATATGGCCATTTTGGGAGGGAGGTATGTTATGCAGCCTACAACAGGGACACAGAAACACTCTGTCTAGCTGATGTCTCATACTGCTTCCCTTTAAAACACAGTGAGCTCCAAAGGAACATGACTACTTATGTCAAAAAGCTTTTCGGTGCTTTTAATTGTGCTCTATTTTTTTGCCTTTCTTGATATTGGTGGCTTCAAATCCCAGTTCAACTGCTTCCGTCTCCCAGAATCTGTCTGCTATCCTTCCTCTTCTTCCTTTGACCTATGAATTGAGGAAGAACTCTCTCTGTATTTTATGTTGCTCTAACTATTTTTATCTCTCTCATCTTATTATTTCACCTGTATTTTATATGCTCTATTTTTATCTCTCTCATCTTATTATCTCATCTGTATTTTATGTTGCTCTTATTATTTTTAACATGGCTTTTATTTTGAAATAATTTTAGACTTTGAAAAAAATTGAAAAAATAGTATAAAGAATTACATATACTGTTACATAGCTTTCCCAAATCATAATAACTTAAATAGCCATAGCATAGTTATCTGAACTAGGAAGGTAACATCAACACAATACCATGAACTAATTCACAGACTTGATTGAGATTATAACATTTGTCTCACTGATATCTTTGTCTGGTCCAGGATCACATGCTTCATTTAGTTGGTGTGCTTCTTTAAATTTCTCTAGTCAGACAGGTTCCCATGTCTTTCATGACCTTGACACTTTTGCCAAGTCCAGACAGTTATTTTGTAGAATGTTTCTATCTGAGTTCATCTCTCATTTTCTTCTGATTAGATTCAGATTGTTTATTTATGGCAAGAATATTACAAAGATGATATGCCCTTTCAGTGCATCATATCAGCAGGTGAAAGATGCTGGTAGGTCTCATTACTAGTGATATTTAATCACTAGTTGAAAATTGTGTCTGCTGGGTCTCCTATTGCTCATAACACATTTAACTTTGTATTCTATACTTTTTTGTCAAAGCATTTCAGGACAAGAGATGACCCAGGAAATGATTTTTCAATGTTATTAAAAGTAACGTAATATCAAATAATAAACAGATAATAAATTTGTCTGCTGAAAACTACACTATTATTTCAGTTAATTCTCAAAGTACCTCTATAAAGTAAACACTTGATCAACTTCATTTGACGCATCCTGAGAAGACATTACTGGTTGACATGTACTACCTTGAGATAGGAAATACAACCTGCTCATTTTTTTTTTAATCCCAAAGAAAGCCTAGTACAGTGCTTTAGACAGTAAGATGAAGAAAATATTTGTTACATTGACTTAGCCTGAAATTAACTGGAAGGCAGTTTTCAGATTGTGGAATTGATTACCTATGTCAACAAAGGAGAGTCCTTTGTCATTATGAGGTACTGAATTTGGGGAAGAGGATACTACAGGTGATGGTTTACTTTCAGAGAAGCAAAGTAAAAGAGAAGATAAATTTTTTGTTGACCAAAGTATGAAGAGTGACTTAAAAGCAAAGACTTGGGGAACATTCACATTTATTTGGCAGAAGGAAATATCAATAAATAAAGGAGAGAAGAAGTGAAGTGTAAACAAGGCAGGAGAAGCAAGATGGTGTTGGGATGAAGAACATTAAGTGGGAATATGAACAAGACCACTATTAGGTTCCAATGAATATTTGGGGACAACTAGAAAAACATATCATAAAAGCTTTTTATTGGTTTTTTTTTTTAAATTAACCAACATACATTATTCATAGCAGTGGAAAAGAATAATATCAAGCCTAAGTCAGAAGTGTTTGGGTAATTCCAAACACATAAAATTGACTAAAGAACATTGTATACGATTTCTAAGGCAGCACATTTTCCTTTCAGTGACTGCTAAATTCATATGAAAAATAGCTTTTATTTCTTACTACAAAACCTGAATGGTGGAAGGAAAAGAGAACAGGGATTTGAAAAGCAGTCACATGTTTGTGGTAGAGAGCTTATTATGAACATGAGACTGCTTTGCATTGTTCTAAATGTAAACCCATTCTGGCTTTACTGATCTTCATATTATACAATGAGGGAGATGGGGCCACTAGACCAGAACTCAGCCCCAATTTTTATTCTTTGCATCTCCACTAACAAACAGTGTAGTGCTGCGGGGAAATTCATTCAGGCCCTTTGTGCCTCACATTCCCTACTTGAAAATGAAGAGGTGGCTAGATGACCTCCGTTATCTCCTGTGTAGATGGCATTGTTGTTTGGCAGATGTTAGCTAAATAACTGGTTTGCATTTTACATAAGTTTTGCTTTCTAAGTTATTCGATATGTGTAAATAATTCCTTAAAACTAGAATTTCTAGAGAATAGAAGTAGAGAAGTCCTTTGCCAGGGCTACACAGCCTGGTGATGGTGGAATAACCAGTTACAGAAATAGCTTTTCATTTAAAACAAGCTTGGCATTTTCCATTTGTTTGGAGTTTTCTCCATAGTATTGAGGATGGCCCTTGCCAATTAGTTCTTGGTCCCTATGTTCCTGGATGTGCTGCTTTTGTGCAAGAGACTGATCTTAGAAGCTCATGGCAGCCAGAAAGATTAGAAGCTGCAGTACCGAGCAATCCTTTCTAGAAGACAGATGGAGTTAGGCTGACTAAACAGGGGAGGATTCTTACAAAGGAATAAAATTAATTTGAATGGGACCTGTGGAGATTGGACCAAGTTAAGTAGCTTAACAATAGGAGGCTTAGTTTGTATCCAGAAATATTTTCTTCTGAAAGAAGATCCTTTTACCATGGAAAACATTCTTTCTTCTTCCATGGTAATCTCTCCTTTGAGTCTTGATTCTTGCCTTTTTTCCCTTCCCCAATGTTGTCTTTCTTTCTCTTTTCCTCCCCACTTCCTCTACCTCCTTTTGTCACCTGCCTCCCTTCTTAACACCTCTTTTCATGATTAGATTAATTTGTTTACCCAGACAGATGAGAGTTTGCCTACTGGTAAAACCAGGTTTCATTTCTCAGTACACAATAAAACCAAAGACTCTGGATTCCCCTGCTGCTCTGTGGAGGCATGGAGAAAGAACAAAAATTGAAAAATCTAGTACTAAAACAAAAGTTCTGAAATCTTTAAAAATTCAAACTTATAAAATTCCTTCCACCATAAGAAGAGGGGAAATGTGTGCATGTAAAACTCTGATGATAAAGACTGATGCCCAGGCTATGGAGGGTGAGCGGAGGCACACATGAGCCTTGAAGCAGGGGGAACCCCTCAAGTGAGCGTTATGTTTCCAGTTAGACAATTTTGACTCTGCCGAATTCACATTCTCAGGAAGTGGGAGTCTGGAATATAAGTCTGAAGCAAGCAACTTCACCTTCCTCAGTCTTGGTTTCTTAAAACCAATATAAATGAGCACATTTATATTTTCTCACATGTTTAATTGGAGAGGCACACAATAGATCATTTTTGTGCTGGTGCTTAGGGAGTTGTGTGGTATCAGATATGCCTTTGAATAGTAAATTGCTGATCTGCAAAATGGGAGTAATAATAATTGGAAGGTTTTTGTGAGAATGTAAGAAAATATAAGATCCTGGTATATAAAAATGTCTAATATGTGTTTATTCTCTGATTTTCACTTAGGTAATGGTTATTTTGCATATTGGGAAGTAATAACAGCTTAATTTGTGTTATTGATCTTAAATACAAGCCTAAAAGCAAAGTGAAGAATTTGAACTTCCTGACAATTACAAAATGCATCCCAAAGTAAAATGGAAGAGCATTTTATGTGATCAGCTGTGTTGAAATGATTAATTGGCCATTGATTTCACTAACTCAGAGTTGATGGTATATGTACAAATGGTTAACAGAAAGCGCTATCAAGTTACATGAGCTCATCAGCTATGTTATAATCAACTGATGCCTTGTGGGTGCCAGCCAATTAGAATTGGTATCCATCATAGTACCACAACAGGGACCCAGCACACCCTGTTGTTCTACAGCAGACATTAATCCTTGAGTGCTAGACCCTGGGGAAATGGGGAGTCTATGGAATGAGAAAGTCCTCCAAGTTTGGGGTAGAGACTTTTTACTACCTGACATGAAAGTATTTTGATATTTTAAAAAGCTGAAGGCCTAAACCAGTATAGGTAGGCCACGTATTCCAGCTTATCCACAATAAACTAATGCAACAAATAAAAATACCCCTACACCCTCTCCCCCATGTAAACAACAACTTTTGATCCATTGTACTGTTTACTGATAAGTTTCTGAATGAACTTGCAAGTCAATAAAGATTATTATTTTAATAAGTTAACAGAATGGAGGCAAAGCAGATAAACCTCTTTAAAAAATTCCAGAATAGGCATAGAACATGTGGCTGGTGCTAAAAATTATGTGCTTTACCCTTGATACTTTCCCATTAATTAGAAATCAATTTCTGTAAGTAGTGCTAGGAAGTCCGGGCCTATCAATCATTCTACTTCAGTGGGATTTATTTAGTTAATTATTCTGAAGACCTTGGACCTTTATTGGTATCAAGATATAAGGGGGGAGGGAAAAGAGATTATTTTGAGGGATTATTGACTTTAGAAGAAGGCAGATATGGTAGGACACTATATCAGAGCTTTTGGACATCCAAGAGATAATTCTAAAGTTGCTGGCTACCTAGGAGTTGTGAGAGAAGAATTGCCTAGAAGTAGAAACTTTGAGGTCTCCTGGGAGGCTGATTCTTTCCACATATCCCATTCATTGGCCACATATGGCATTGGATGCTGATATGGGCTTCAGGATGAGAACAAGACCGGTCCAATGCATGTGGCAGTTCTTTTTTTTTTAATTTTAATTGGTGCATTGTAATCATGCATCTTTCTTAGGTACAAGCTAATAAAGGCATATATGCACACATTTCTCATTTAACCCCTTCCCCAATTCCCACTCCACTCCCTTGCACTCCCTCCTTCTCAAGTTCAGTTTAGTGATTGACTTTGATATATTTGTGAAAGTATATCATGTGCATTAGAGTGTCCCCCTCCCCCCTGTCCATCCCCTTCAGTTAAGTCAACTTCTTTGCTTATCTAGGGTTTCTCCTTTTTCATCTGGAGTCCCTCTTATGCCCCAACTTCTCCTTAACATCTGCTAGTAGGGAGAACATACGCTTTTTTACTCTTTGTGACTGACTAATCTCACTTAACATAATGTTTTCCAGTTGCATCCATTTCCTTGCAAATAACATGATTTTGTTCTGCTTTATGGCTGAGTAAAATTCCATTGTGTATATATCCCATAGTTTTGTAATCCATTCATCTGTCAATGGACATCTTGGCTGGTTCCATAGTTTGGCAACTGTGATACACATGCATTGGTCTGATAGTTTGGTTTCCATTCTTTTGTGTAGATACCCAGAAGTGGTATTGCTGGATCATATGGTAGATTCATTCCCATTCGTCTGAGGATCCTCCATACTGTTTTCCTAAGTGGTTGCACTAATTTGCAATCCCACCAACAATGTATTAGGGTTCCCACTTCTCCACACCCTCGTCAGCTTGCAGCTACTTGAAGAGGGCATAGGGCCAACACTACAACACATAGGCACAAGTAAAAACTTTCTCAACAAGACCCCAACAGCACAAACAACTCAAAGGAAGATCAATACATGGGATTGCATTAAACTGAAGAGCTTCTGTGTAGCAAAAGAAACTATTAAGAACCTCAACAGAGAGCCCACAGAGTGGGAAAAATACTTTGCCAGCTACTCTTCTGATAGAGGACTAATATCTAGGAAATACAGAGAACTCAAGAAACTCACAGCTAAGAAAACAATTAACCCAATCAAAAAGTGGGCAAAGAATCTAAATAGACACCTCATAAAAGAAGAAATACAAATGGACAATAAATGTATGAGGAAATGTTCTACATTATTAGCAATCAGAGAGATGCAAATCAAAACTACCTTGATATTTCACCTAACTCCAATCAGAATGGCAATCATAAAAAATATGTGGCAGTTCTTGATGAATTCACAGCTGTGCTTGGTCATACTGTCTAATAGGAATGTGCCACAAACATAGAAGAATGGAGTAGGAGCCGGGCATGGTGGCGCACGCTTGTAATCCCAGCATTCGGGAGGCTGAGATAGGAGGATCCGGGTTTGCGGACAGCCTCAGCTACCTAGTGAGGCACTCCGCAACTTAGTGAGACTCGGTTTCAAAATAAAGAATAAAAAATAGGGCTGGGGGTATAGCTCGGAGGTAGAATGCCCCTGAGTTCAATCCCCAGTACCACAAAAAAAAGAAAAAAGAAAAAAAAAAAGAAGAATGGAGTAGGAAGGTAGCCAGAGATAACTAATTTATGACTTAATGGCCAGGAACTTAGATTTAAGAGGAGGTCAGTTGAAGTACAGAGAGACCAGGAGAGAAAGAAGACAGAGCAAGTCACATAGGGTCCTAAGCCCTATTTTAACAGGGAATATCCAGAAAGATGGACAATAGCTAACTCACTGACACTGACTCCTAATCCACTGAGATGGCCTACTTGGAAGGCATGCTTACATGAAGAAACCTTGTTCAGTGAGACTCAGCAGTGATATTACAATTCAGGACAGATGGATTCCAGCTGAAGTCCTTGGTGTACATAGATTTGCAATTGAAGTAAACTGTCATCAGTAATAATGTTTATGGGCTGGAGGATGTAATAATTCATTGATAGAGTACTTGCCTAGCATGTGTCAAGGCCCTGGGTTCAATCCCTAGCAACAACAACAAAAAAAAGTTTATACTTTTGAAGTTCTATTATGTTATCTTTTTAATGTTATCCAGAATTTCTGAAAAAAATGAAATTTCTGGTTAATGGAATTTTTAAATAAGAATTGCCTTTAGTATTATATAGAGAGAGCAACAATTACTAAGAATTGAAATGTAATAAAATACACTGAACAGTTCAGTAATTCTTTTGTGAATTAAGAAGCCCTTAAAATATGACAGATTCATATTGCCTAATGTTTTTTAAGGACACCAAGTCCAGGTTGTCATATATTAGTCTTAATCTGATGTCATCATAAGAATATACTTCAGGAACTGATTTTTCAATGGTTTTAACTAGAATTTTTAAAACTTTTCTCAAAATTAGAATGTAGAAACTGTATAACATCATCAAACTATATATGTATATATATATGTATCATTTATCATTTATAACTAATAAAATATTCCATTTTCTTCAGAAATTTTGATCGTGAGCATGTTTGACCTAAAAATGGTTTGAATTTCTGATTTCTTTCATTAATTTAAAAAAATCAGAATGATTTCTCAACAGAACTCAGAGTATAATATTTAGACTCCTAAACTTCCATTTTGTATAAATATGCTTGCTTAGAAGGAAATTGCTTCCAAATAATTTTAAGAAAGCTATTTTTAAAAATTGAGGTATAATTTACATACAGTGATATGCACAGATCTTTAGTTTTATAGTTTGATGACTTTTGACCTATTTATATACTTCTATAAGCTCTACTTTAATCAAGATATGGAACATTTTTGCCACTTAAGAAATTTTCTTATTGCAGGCAGAACAGTTTTGATTATAATCAACATGAATAAGCTCTTGGATACTAGTACTGTATATCTGCTAGATTAAAGATTACCATACATTCTTTGACACTTCCATCAAGAGGTGGAATCTATGTACTCTAACTTTGAATAGAGGAAGGCTCTATAGGAGCTTAATTAATAGAATATAACAGAAGATATACTGTGCTGGTTTTCAGGTTTGTGCTATAAGAGACTGGCAGCTTCTGCTTTCTGAATCTTAGGATACTTGCTTTAAAGCCTGGCTGGCACCTTATGAAGAAGTCCAGCTAACCCATAGAAAGACCTATGCAAAGAGAAACCAGGGCCCTAATAAACACTCTTGGCTGTTTCTAGTCAATATCTAACACCAATTTTTCATCTATGTGAGTGAGCTATCTTGGAAGTGATTTTGTTAGTTCTGGCAGAGCTAGATGACACTGTTTGGAGCAGGTATGAGCTATGCCCACAGATCTTTGCTCAAGTTGCAGATTTGAAAGCAAAATACATGATTTTTGCTTTTAAACCATGAAGGTTTAGGTGGTTTGTTATATAACAATAGGTAACTAAGACAGTTACATAAATAGGATCCTATCATGTGCACTTTTTATAAAATCTAACTGTGATGCTTAATTTTGTATGTAAGTTTAACTGGTCCATGAGGTACCCAGACCAAATATTATTTCTGGATATGTTTGTAAGGGTGAGATCAGCATTTGATTCAGTAGACTCAGTAAAGGAGATTGTCCTCTCCAATGTGGGTAGACAGCATCTAATTCATTAATGGCCTGAAGAGAATAAAAGGTAGAAGAAGGAGAAATTAACTCCTTTTTTCTTACCCAACTGCTTGAGCTGGGACATCTCATATTCTCCTGCACTTGGACTGGGATTTACACCACTGACTTCCTTGGCTCATAGGCCTTGGGGCTACAAGTGAAATATATCACTGGTTTTACAGATCCTGGGGACTTTTCAGCTTTCATAATCATGTGAGCCAATTTCTCATAATAAATCTCTTTCTTTCTCTGTATATCTGTATAGATATCTTTATATATAGGTAGACATTTCTTATATATCTATATATACATATATTCTGTCATACACATAGATATATGTAGAGAGACCTCTTTACATACAGAGATAAATATCCATATCTAGTCAGATTTATATCTCCTATTGGTTCTATCTATCTAGAGAGGCCTGGTTAATCAACTGACTTTCTTAACTCAATAATTTTTAAAATATACATATCATTGCATGTATTAATACTTTCTCCCTTTTATGGGTGAATAGTAGTTGAAAATTAATTGATTGTATATATGTGTGAACTCTTTATTTTATTGATATACTTTTCTCACCCCTTGTACAAATGCCATACTATCATAATTAATGTAGCTTGTAGCAAGCCTTGAAATCAGATAATTTAAATCTACCAACTTTATTCTTTCTTTCCATATTGTTTTGCCATTACATGTCTTTTGTATTTTCATGTAAATTTAAAATTAGTCTGTCAGTTTCTAAGTAAAAAAGGTTTCTTAGATTTGGTCTGGACTTGTGTTGAATCTTTAGATAAATTTGGAAAGAAATAAACAACTGACTCCTAAAGTTCTATTTACTATAAAAGTTTGCTTAGAAGGAAAGTGCCTCCAAATAATTTTAAGAAAGTTATTTTTAAAATTGGAAGTATAATTTGCTTAGAGTGATATGTACAGATCTTTAGTTTTATAGTTTGATGACTTTTGACATATCCAT
This sequence comes from Graphiurus murinus, assembly GCA_004027655.1. Classification (NCBI taxonomy): domain Eukaryota; kingdom Metazoa; phylum Chordata; class Mammalia; order Rodentia; family Gliridae; genus Graphiurus; species Graphiurus murinus. The sequence goes on from PVLC010005421.1 coordinate 20,033, forward strand.
ATACCTCTATAACCACTACCTTAATCAAGATATGAAATATTTTTGCCACTCAGAAGTCTTCTGATCCTTGAACCTTGTATGTCTCTATTTATTTAGATATTTTCTTTTTCTCATCAAAGTTGTTTTCAGTGTAGAGGTTTTGAGACTCTTTCATTACATTTTAGTTATCAATTTTAATGAATCATTCAATGGAAGCTCTTGCAGTAGCTATGTGTCATACACTATTTCAAGTGCTTCACATGAAAGATCAGCAAATCTTCTTTTACTCTAGAAGGGAAGAGAAAAACAAAAAATAAACAAATATGCAATCGCTTTATGTAGTGATAAATCCCATGAAGGATATAATGCTTCATAAGGCATAGAACAATGAATGGGCCCATTTCTGCTGAGGTCGTCACAGAAGATCTCTCTGAGAAATTGACAGTTAAACAGAGGCTTTGTTAAGGAGCAAGTCATAGTGGATATCTGAGGGAAGAACCATCTAGGCCCAGGGTTCAGGAAGAGACATAAGCTTAGTGTATTTCAACAATAACAATAATAGTTGTTGGTATTGTTGCAATGTAATTTCGAGGTATTCTCATCTTTTTTTTTTTTCTTTTTTTGGTACTGGGGATTGAACCCAGAGGCATTCTACTGTAGGTTGATGAGAGTCTCACTACTTGCTGAGGCTGTCCTCGAACCTGAGATCCTCCTGTTTCAGCCTCCCAAGTACTGAGATTACAGGCATGCCCCACCACACCTGGCTGTATTCTCATCTTTTTTAATTATTATATTGGTGCATTGCAATTATACATCATAGTGAGATTCAATGTGTTTAAAACATGCATACACACAGTTCTTTGTGTATTTCTCTCCACATCCCACCCTGTTTGTCCCTGCCCACATGAGTTAATGAGATTAGTAGTAATACCTTCACATATTGTCTTCTATTATTTCAACTTTTTCGTCCTTCAGTCCTCCCTCCTTCCCTCCCTCTCACACCAATCCCCTTCAACTACTCTATAGATCTTTCTTTGTACAATTTAAAGTCCCTCATTCATATAAGAATAAGAAAAAAAAACATAACACACTTGACTTTCTGAGACAGACTAATCTCAGCATAATATTCTGTAGTTCCATTCATTTTCAAGCAATGACATATTTTTGTTCTTTATGGCTGAATAAAATTCCACTGTGTATATGTACCATATCTTCTTTATCCATCCATCTGTTGGTAGACACCTGGGTTGGGCCAACAATTTGGCTACTGTTTTTTATTAATTTTTTTTATTGGTGCATTGTAATCATACATCTTTGTGAGGTACGAGCTAGAAGAGGCACACATGCACACATTTCTCATTTAACCCTTCCCCAATTCCTACCCCATTCCTTCCCCCCTCGCTCTTTGTCATGTACAGTTTAGTGCTTGGCTTTTATATGTTTGTGAATGTACACATGTACATTAGGGTATTTCCCTCCCCCCCATCACCTTCAGTTAGGTGACCTTCGTTGATCATCTACAGTTTCTCCTTCTCTGTCATGAATCCCTCTTATGACACACTTTCTCCCTAGCTTCCCTAGCATATAAGGGAGAACATCAATTTTTTGTTTTTTGTGATTGACTAATTTCACTTAATATAATGTCTTCCAGGTACCTCTGTTTTCCTACAAATGACACGATTTTGTTCTTTTTTACGGCTGAGTGAAATTCCATTGTGTACATATCCCATAGTTTTGTAATCCATTCATCCGTTGATGGACATCTTGGCTGGTTACATAGTTTGGCTATTGTGAATTGTGCAGCTATAAACATAGATACACATGCATGGGTCTGATAGTTTGGTTTCCATTCTTTTGTGTAGATACCCAGAAGTGATATTGCTGGATCATATGGTAGGTTCATTCTCATTCGTCTGAGGATCCTCCATACTGTTTTCCTAAGTGGTTGCACTAATTTGCAATCCCACCAACAATGTATTAGGGTTCCCACTTCTCCACACCCTCACCAGCATTTGTTGTTGTTTGTATTTTTAATGATTGACATTCTAATTGGGGTTAGGTGAAATCTCAAGGTAGTTTGATTTGTATCTCTCTGATTGCTAATGATGTTGAACATTTCCTCATATATTTATTGGCCATTTGTATTTCTTCTTTTGTGAGGTGTCTATTTAGATCCTTTGCCCATTTTTTGATTCAGTTATTTGTTTTCTTTGGTGTGAGTTTCTTGAGTTCTCTGTATATCCTAGATATTAGTCCTCTATCAGAAGAGTAGCTGGAAAAATTTTCTCCCACTCTGTGGGCTCTCTGTTGAGGTTCTTGATAGTTTCCTTTGCTGCACAGAAGCTCTTCAGTTTAATGCAATCCCATGTATTGATCTTCCTTTGAGTTGCTTGTGCCTTTGGGTCTTGTTGAGAAAGTTTTTACCTGTGCCTATGTTTTTTTTTTGTTTTTTTTTTGCGGTACTGGGGATTGAACTCAGGGGCATTCTACCTCCAAGCTACACCCCCAGCCCTATTTTTTATTCTTTATTTTGAAACCGAGTCTCACTAAATTTCGGAGTGCCTCACTAGGTAGCTGAGGCTGGCCACGAACCTGGATCCTCCCGTCTCAGCATCCCGAATGCTGGGATTACAAGTGTGCACCACCACGCCCGGCTCTGTGCCTATGTTTTGAAGTGTTGGCCTATGCCCCCTTCAAGTAGCTGCAAGATCTCTGGCCTGACTTCCAGTTCTTTAATCCACCTTGAATTGACTCTTGTGATGTTGAATGTGTGCCTACTGTATATTATCTTTATGATGTTGAGGTGTATTCCTTCTATTCCGATTCTCTGCAGTGCTTTTAGCATGAATGGGTGTTGGATTTTATCAAATGATTTTTCGGCATCTGTTGAGATGACCAGATGATTTTTGTCTTTGGTTCTGTTAATGTGGTGAATTATATGGATTTTTTTTTGTATGTTGAGCCAGCTTTACATCCCTGGGAAGAACCCAACTTGGTCATGTTGTAAAATTTTCTTGATGTGGATTTTTATGCGCATTGCTGGTATTTTGTTTAACAGTTTTATGTCCAAGTTCATCGACAATATAGGCCTGTAGTTTTCTTTTCTTGAGCTGTCTTTATTTGGCTTTGGTATTAATGTGATGTTGGCTTCATACAATGTGTTTGGGATGGTCCTGTTTCTTTCTATTTCCCAGAATAGTTTGAGGAGTATTGGGATTAGCTCTTCTATAAAGGTTTTATAAAATTCACTTGGAAAACCATCTGATCCTGGGTTTTTGTTTGATGTTAAACTTTTTATTCCTGCTTCTATCTTTATGATTGCTATTGGTTAGTTTAAGTTTTCTATATCTTCTTGACTCACTTTAGGAAGGTTGCATGTATCTAGAAATGTGTCAGTTTCTTCTAGATTTTCCATTTTGTTGGAGTATAGTTTTTCAAAGTAGTTTCTGATGATCCTCTGGATTTCCACACTGTTTTGGTGGTAATATCATATTTTTCATCTCTTTTTTTTTGGGTTAGGTTGGCTAGTGGCTTATTTAATTAGTTTTTCAAGAAACCAGCTTTTGGTTTTGTTGATTTTTCTGTATTTTTTTTATTCTCTACTTCACTGATTTTAATAATTTCCCATCTTCTACTGGCTTTGGCATTAGACTCTTCCTGTTTTTCAAAAGCTTTGAGCTGTGTCATAAGGTTATTTATTTGGTGATTTTCTCTTCTTATGTGGGCACTCAGTGCTATGAATTTTCCTCTTAGTACTGTCTTCAAGGTATCCCAGAGGTTTTGATACATTGTTTAGAGTTATTTGAATCTGAGAGAGATAAATGTTGGAGAGAAAAGAAAGTGTAAAATAATTCTTTTGAGAAATGAGAGAGTAATCATACAAGTAAGTGTGGCAGTATTACTTGGGCATATTATGTATTATATATATCATTTATATTCATATTTTATACCTAAAATATATCTCATTCGAGTGCACTATGTTTTCATATATGCCAAGTCTACTGTCTGTAATATAATTTTTCACTTATAAAAAATGGCAGTTGGCCATAACTATTTTTAAAAAACATATCCTATGTGCTTATGTTTATTCAAAGAATTAGAATCTGTTTCTTTAAAAGATTAAGAGTAGTTTTAATCAAAGAGGCATTTTGTGTGTGTGTGTGTGTGTGTGTGTGTATGTGGTACTGAGGATTGAACCCAGAGGCATTCTACCTCCGAGCTACATCCCCAGCTCAATTTTTTATTCTTTATTTTGAAACAAGGCCTCACTAAGTTGCAGAGGGCCTCACTAAGTAGCTGAGGCTGGGCGCGAACCCAGATCCTCCTGTCTCAGCCTCCCCAGTACTGGGATTAGAAACGTGCGCCACCACACCCAGCTAAAGAGACATCTTTCTAAATCCAGATTTACTCCTTGGTTTTCCTTTGTTTGCAAGAGAGGTACAACAATAAAAAGGGAAAAATGTACAAAATAATGACAGAAGAAAATTGGTATTTATTATTAATGTTGTGTCCTAGGCTAGAAAATTGATGTCTTACACATTGTTAAGTGAAAGAAAGTTTTCCTGTATGATCACATCCTAGAAAGCAGTTGTATTCTTGTTCTTGTCTGCTTCCTCCCTTACTAGGAGAGCTCTTCTGTTCCTACAGCTTAGACTATTATCTTTCTGCAGCTGCCCTGCAGATTTAACTATCTGCTTAAAACCTTTTCTCTCTGCTCAGTACCTTCTCTCTACCCGACACTCAGATGTCGGGTAGAGAGATATTTTTTTTTCTTTTTGTAAGTTAAACATGGAAAAGAAAAAAATAGAAAAGCTCATTAATCGATGTAAGAAAAACATGTCAGAGGGAGAGAATGAAGTTATGTTATAAGGACAAGCACGCAGTTGATTTTAGCATGTTGACCCAGGATCATCCTTCATTAAATAGCTATAATTTAGTTCATAGTTTGGATCATGCAAATATTATGAAATATTTATTTGGCTTATGCATTTGCTATTAATGAATAATAATATTAGTAATAGACTTGAACTAGAATCTGCTGCTTCATTTAGCAATATAATGTTAATAAACTTTATGTTCAGATATATAGGAAAAAAAGCAATAAAAACAATTTGCCAAAGGACCCATTTTCCCCTTGATATGACAACTTTCTTAATTTGTTTTCTCTGCCCTTACTAATTTTCTCATTTACTGCAACATTTTCTGGTTTGGGAAGTAAAATTGTAATTAAAATTTTCCTTGGATTCAGTCACCAAAGAGTTGGGCATAGAGACAAAGCAAATGTTTTGTGAAATAGCAAGTGGGGCTCTTCTTAATTTATTCAGAAGAATACAATAAACCTTATCTGGAAAATATAAAATGGGATAAGAAAGTGTAGCTTTGCTAAAGCATGTCTCACAAGTAAGTAAATATAATAGAAAATTCATTTCTTTTTAGATATATCTAGGGTAATTTTTGGAGACATTAAATTGTTATTTGTTCTCTGTATTTCTTTTTATTTTTCTCTTGTTAGAAAGTAGTACAGCTTTTGTACTTGCTTGCCTTAGAGAAGGATCACATCACAGTATGAAAGGAGAAATTACTTAAAGACTACAAAGCATGACATAGAGTTAGAAAAACCACGTGAAGCTTGGACAATGAGACTATCAGTAATAATCCTAGTGGTTGTGAGTCTGAAGGGGTCTGTCCCAAGGACATAAGATGGAGCCTATTACAAATGGAATTTTATTCATTTATTTATTATTGTTGTTGTCATAATAATTATTATTTATTTGTAAGATTATGGTAGCAAATAGGGATACTCATAATCTTTGATTTATTATATGTAGCTATCATGGTTTATGGTCTTCATATTTTAAAATTCTATATATTCAGTAATAGTAAAATGAAAATTATATGAATCCATGGACTGAGTCAAGAATTGGAAACTCACTAATAACTAATATACATAAATCTGCTCTTCATATATATATATATATTCACACATTTATATACACACATATGTAGTTATAAAGAATATCCTCTGAATTTTATAAAAAGAGTATCATAAATGTATGGATTTTTCAGACTTATTTCTTCTGCTCATCATTTTCATAAAATTTATCGTGTGTTATATGTATCTGAGTTCATTAATTTTCATTGATATAGAATATGATATATAATGTAATTATGGTAGTTTATTAAACTCTCATCAATGGGAATTTAGATTGTTTCCAGATTCGTGTTATCACGAACAGGGCTACTAAGTGTTTTTGGTAACATTTGCCAAACTTCTCTTCAGTAAATATCTAGAAGTGGAATTGCTGCTTTATTGGGTATACAGATATTCAACTTTATGAGATAATTGAAAATTTTTGAAAGAGAATATTCAATTTACATTCCATGAGCAATGTGTGAGAATCCATTGATATATAGTCTCTGCAATACTTGGCATTGTCAGCTTTTCAATTTTTTTTTCTATTGAATGAATGTAAAATAACATTTCCTAGTTTTGGCTTACATTTGCCCAGGTATTAATTAGATCAATAAACACTTCATATACTTTTTAGTAATACATGGTTTCTCTTCTGTGAAATGCCTATTCAGGATTGCCTAGTTTTAATTCCTTATTATTGACTTGTAGGACTTCTTCACATATAAGTGAAATCACAATTATTATCTTTGTGTGTGTGTGTGTGTGTAAATACCACATTTAATTAAACTATTCCCATACATATGGACATTTAGGTTGTTTACAGTATTTTTTAGTTATAATCCTACAATATATTTTTGGTAAAATAAACAAACTTTACATTTTATCCATTTTATGTGAACAATTTAGTGGAATTCAGAATATTCACAATCTTATGCAACCATCAACGTCATCTAGTTTCAAAACTTTCTCACCACCCCAAAGGAAATCCCATATCCATTAAGTATAAATTCCCTGTTCTCCACTTCTCCAACCCCTCAAAATGTTGGAGGGGTTCAACTTTGTCTCCATGGAGTTGACTATCCTATGCAATGGAATATTATTCATCCAGTAAAAGGAATGGAGTCCTGACACATGCTATAACATGGATGAATGAAAAACATTATGCTAAGTGAAAGATGACAGAAGGAGACACATAGTGTACAATTTTTATCTTTCTTTCTGATTGTTTTTGTGGTAGTTTAAGAAATCATTTTCTGCCATAATGTCTAAAAAATTATTCATCTGTGTTTTCATCTTCTAAGTTTAAGCTTTTTATTCCAATAGCACATAACTGCTTCTATTCAATGTTGTGTGGGAGTTTCTAACCAGTCCCATAAACAAAGGAATTAATTAAAAGTTATAAATGGAGAAAAAACCTGTAATTTTCAGATGATAAAATTATCTGCTTGAAATTCCTCAAAATTGAGTAAACAAGTAAGAATAATAGCATATTTGGAAAAGTAGCTTAACATAAGATTAATATACAAAGGTTGATTATACACCTTTAAGCCAGGAAGAAATTAGGATAATAACTATGGTGAAACCATGTAAATAAAAATATAAAGTGCAATATTTAGGAATGAATCTAAGAAAAGATATACAAAGCCTGTAGGAGAGTATAAAACATTTGTGAAATATTTTTAAAAGACTAAGAAATGCAGTACCCCTTGTTTGATCTTAAGTTTCCCATACAGATCTTTAGATTTAATATAACTCCAGTCTAAATCATAAAAAGACTCAATAAAGGTCTAAAATAGCCAAAATTTTTTTTTAATGAAAACATGAAGGAGGAGTTTGTCTAACAGTTACAAAGCACATAAAGCTATATTAACTAGCATGTGGTATTCACACTGGAGAGAAAAAATTCATGTCTGAATGTTTAACAGAAGACACATACATATAAAGAACTTTGATATTTGATTAAAGGCGGCATGGAAGATCACTTGGGAAAGGACTTATTATCCAACAGTTATAGCTTTAAAAATTGGTTATCTACATGGAAGAAGCATGAAAACCTTCACCTCACATCATACACAAAACAACTCTCCATGGATTAGAAATTTAATGGCAAATCAAAAACTAAATACTTTCAGTAGAGTTCATTTGTTTTAGAGAAAGTAAAATAATAATATGACATTTCTGCTCATCAAAATTTGCACTAACATATTCATACCTGGTCTACTTTTTAATTATTAAGCCCATATTTACTAATGGACACAGAGTCCAGAGAATCCCTTGAGCAAAAATTCTTAAGTTTTTGTTTTCTTTTATAAAATCATGCTCACCCTTTCTCTATTGCTGTCCCCTTTTCAAATCTCTCTAATTACCAGAAAGAAAATACCAAATTGATATTTCTGTCTTTAACCTTTACAATTTTTTTTTCTGAATAAAGCAGAGCATATGAAGGGGAGACAGAGGAAGATATTTGGAACAGTGCTGAGGACTGCAAGAGGCAATACACATGAACACATGAATTCTGAACGTGTGTTAATAGTTTTTATGTGTGGCAGATACTGTCCATTGACTTGCTCAACTTACATTCATGGTTTTCACTTGCCTCCCTCCATTCTGGAAGCTCTAAGAGCTCCTCTTTTTATATTTTGTATTATAGAGGTGTTCACGTAGTTTTTTTCTGGCTAGTGAGATGTAAGCACTGGAGTCTATTGGTGCCATCTTCTCCTTCATCCTTTCTGCTGCTTGGAACATGAGGCTATCCCATCGAGCAGAGTGAATGCCACAGAAGAGGAGCAAATGGCTGCTTTCTTGGTGGCATCTTTGAGCTTCTATAACTGCCCTGTACCTGCCCACCACCTAATTACAACCTTTTGTCACACAAGCAAAATAAGCCTGTTTCTGTTAAGTTGCCATACTCACTACTAAATGCAATCCTAATCAACACTTTGCAAATAATATCAACTTAAGTAGTTACCTGAGTACAGTAGATTATTACTCGTATGAACCTTCAGGATACCTCTCTCTAAATTTAACAGTTCTGATAGATAGACCAACATTATAGACATAGAAAAATGGAGTAATGCAGTTAATACATTTGCCTTAATAGGTATAAATAGGTTCTTATAGATCTCAAGAAGAGAAGAAATAATTTGTATATATTCTGGAAGATCTGTTGAAATGATCATGAATTTGACCACAAAAAAAATGTTAAAAATTTTAGTGGTGTTGACAGCTTTTCACATTCCTCTGGTCATAAGCCTATAATATTTGAAATAAATAGTAAATAGATAAACATAACTTCTGGCACTTTAGAAACATACTTCTAGAAACATTATGCTGGGGCAATGAGGAATGAAAGAGGGAATTATATGCTATATAGGAAGCAATGAAAATGAGAATATTTCATCCCCAAATCTATGAAACATACAAAAAAATTGCACTTCAGGAAAAGCGATAATCTTAATTATTTCAATATTGAAGAAGATAAAAGAAGAATTCTGAAGAAATTAGAGAAGGAATACCATAAGAGACCAAAAGAAGATAGAAAGAGGAAGTTAAAACAGATATATAAATTGAATTTAATGAATAAAAAACCAAAAATCTATAGTAAAGGACAAAAAGTAAAAGATATTTTTGAAAGAAAATAAAACAGATAAGCTTGATTATAAAAAGGAGATAAAATAAAATTTATGTAAGATTAGGAATGCAAAAGTAGATATAAGTAGAGCTTTGGAAAATATTAAAAAGAATTATAGAAGACTACATATATTTTGACAACATATCTGGAGACCTAAAGGAGATGGATGATTTTCTAGCAAAAGATAAAATACCAAATTTGACCTAAGAAGATGTAGGATCCTTGAACAGACCAATTACCAAAGACAAGATTGAAAAGGTGAAAAAAGATGTACCATTCAAACATACACCAGAGCCAGTAGACTCTCAGCCAAGTTTTATATAACCTTTAAAGAAGTTTATTCCAGGTTACTTAAACTATTTCAAGCAATAGAAGAAGTTAGAAACCTTCCACATTTATTTTACAAACTTTCATAACAAAACTGTATAATTATCAATATAGTACCCAAACAAAACAAAACTCCTTTATTAATATATTTGAAAATCTAAATAAAATACTGGTAAATAGAATATGCAAAATTAATACATCATCACTAAGAGGAACTCCTTCAGGAATTCAAAAGCAATTCAGTATTAGTATAATCCATTGTGACAGTAATAAATTTAAGAAAAAGAGACCATGTAGTCATATAAATAAGTGCTGAAAAGGCATTGGGTAAAATAAAGCAGTTCTTCTTAATAAAACCTCAGTAAAACTGAAAAAAAAAAACCTACTTAAATGTATACACGTTTTGCTATATTTCTACAACAAACACCATTCTAAATAGCAAACTACTTCTAAATGATACTTTTCAATTAAGTCAGGAATGAATAATAATAGCTAGCACTTCTGTACTGCTTACTGTATGCAATGATGGTTCTATCTACTTCATGTGTATTAATTTCACAAAAGTCCTATGTGAGAGACAACATGATCCCCATGTTGCAGATGGGGAGACTGAGGCACAGAGAAGTTACATGACTGGCCCAAGAGCACACAAACAGCAATTGATGACTTTGTGATTTAAGTCATGCAATTTTGCTCCACAGATTACACTCCTAGTCACTATGGTGTATAGTTTCTGCAACTAGCCAGAGTCCTGCTATTATTGTTAGTATTCAACATTTCTTCAGGTACTAGCAACTGTAACAATACAAGGAAATGAACCAAATGTCAATTTTGAAAAAAGAAGAGGTAAATTAACATTTTATACATTGTATTCCTTGAAAGCAATAGAACATCCAATAAAATATCACTAAAATTAGTTCAGAATCTTGGTAGAGTAGTTGAACAATAGGTAAATACAATTGTTTTCCTCTACTCTTGCTTTTAAAAACCTAGAAATGGAAATAAGGAGAAATATTTCACTTACAAGCATCACACACATGAGAAGACAATTTTAAAAATTGGCAAGAACTTCATATGAAAATCATTGTATTTATATAGAATATAGTCCTTTGAAAAAGTATGCAAAGAAGATTTGAACAAATGGAAAAAATCTCAAATGAAAGACTATTATTTCAACTATAATTAATATATAATTCTAATGAAACTCCAGTAGAAGACTTTTTTGGCATTGGATAAATTCCTTCTAACTTACAGATGAAAGAATAACTGCTCCAGATTGCCAGAAAAGGTGTGGTAGATGAAGAGTGATGTGGAAATTTTCTTACTAGGTATTTGACATGCCATAATAAAGGGCTCAGGCAAGTAGGGTGTTCATCATCACCATGTCAGGGAAGCAGCAAGTTTAAACCCACAAGGGATGCCTTTGGAAGGTGGCTGCCTCTCTTTGCCAGAGGTTCCCATTGTATTAACCACCAGTCACAGAGACTTGTAGCTTAAAAATGTTATTAGGGTTACAGGGTCCAAAGGTTGAGAGCCTGCCACAGTTTGCTGGGCTGCTTCCAATGTAATCTGATGCTTTGGGCCCCCACTCAAAGGATGCTGAACACACACTCACGTAGAAGGTCCAAGGTGAGTCATATACTGTCTCCTGTACTCAAGAGTCCAGTTGGAGAGGGTTGGCGGTGGGAAGCAGGGTTTCCTTGACTGAGAAAGGGATTGAAGATTGCAATGGTGTTTTTCCCACAATAGTCCCAAGGGACCAGACCTCTGAATTTTGTCCAGGTTTATCTGCCACCCCTGTTGGCAGAAAAGTGGTAACATTGCAGCTAGGGTGGTTAAAACTGGGTCCTCTCTCTTGTCAACTAAAGAATATGCCTACATAGGGAAAGCTTTGGGTATCAGAGGACAGAGGAATTTGAACTGCTCCTGACTCACCCACTGGTGGCAAATGAGGAGGGAGTTTTAGTCCCTGAGGGAATATTATAAACTGCTATTGGAAGACTTGCCACAAGAATGTGAATTGATTTTGGTCCTCCGATGCCAGTGAGCTAGAAAAGAAGGTACTGTCAATGCCCAGGACGTCATACCAAGCACCTGCAGCTTTGTGCCAGTGGATTCGGTTAGTTACAATGTCTGTAACTTTAGAAACAGCTGAATTCAGCAATTCTTAAGCTCCCCTTAGATTTTTATTTTTATTGGCCATTTAGGGCTATTGTATTGAGATATTGCATCTCTTACTACCCCTGCTGCCTTTCGGTTAAGGCTTCAAGTCTATGATTCCCTTTGTTCCTCCTGGGATACTATCTTGCTTCTGCTGGAGCTGGAAGGGAACAGGGAGATGAGCTGAGGAGCAATTTACAGTTCTCTTTATCACTTCACTACATGTGGCTCTTCCAGCTGGGAGACTCCCTCAGGCACTTATGGGATGGGGAAGTACAAGCCTATAACACCTCAATCCTTACTGTACATTCAGATGTTGAACAATAATAACAGTGAATTCAATCGGCCACAGATCCCTAAGGTGCCACAGTCTTTTCTTCTACACTGTGAATCCAGCCCAAACCCCATTAGCTGAATTTCAGTGCCTTTCCTTCTCCAGGTCTAAATAGGATAGTAGCTTGACTGCCTATAGCCAAGATAATGACACAAGTTTGAATCCCCTCCACCTTGAAAATCCACTGGGGGTTATTCACACGGGTGTACATGGTCTCTAAGTTGCCCTGGAGGACAGGGAGTATTTGGTTACACCCCAACTATCCATCTCCTTAAAACAGCTGAGGAAAGGATACAAGGCTAGAAGGGATTAGGTAACAGAAGGTGAGAGCAGATCCATGACATTCAATAAAGTTTTGCATTTGTGTTTGATTTCAAATAGTGCAGCCGCTGCTGACTAGACAAACTTCCAATTTTTGCACCCCCCCTTCCCGAGCCCCATGAGTAGCAAGGTCATTATCAAGACACTGTCTTTTCCAGTTCTGGGGATCCCTTGACTTGACAGCCATGGACACATTGTTTTTGAGGTCGGGATGATGGATTTGCACAATTTACCTATTTTGCTTGGCTTGCATACAATGACCTTTTAAGAAGCCCTCTTTAATATGGGCAAAGTGCTGCCCCATTATTCTGATGATATTTCTTATGTTTTTGGGTAATTTTAACATAAGGGTGAGAGTGTTTTCCATAACAGTGAGGCTGACCATAAGAATGTATCCTGAGTCCTTTGGGTTAATTTCTCATTGTTCATTGATTTGTCAGATTGTAAACCTGATCTGGGGATAGAATGAGTCCTCTGTGATTTCTCCCTACAGTTTGTTATTCTCAGGGAAATCTCCCCCAGGAAGGACAAAGATTTTTTCATAGCAGGCAAGATTCACAAAAAAAGACTGAAACCTTTTCCTGTCATTTTGAATGGATCTAAGGTTGGCTTGATGACATGCAGGAGAGGCTGAGACATAATATGCCTTGGCTATTGCCATTCTTCTTTAACAAGCTGGACACACACTATACCTTGGGCTCCAGCTAGAACACTAACAATTAGGTTGAGTTCTGCCACCGTGGCTACATATCTGCTTCCCTTCTCATTCCAAATAGATGTTCACTTCTGTAGTTGTTGTGTGAAGAGTAGAATCTTCTGCATATCCGGAATGCTGGTGTGTGTGTGTGTGTGTGTGTGTGTGTGTGTGTGTGTGTGTGTGTGTGTTACTGGGAATTGAACCCAGTAGTGTTCTGCCTCTGAGATATATCTCTAGCCCTTTGGGAAAAAAAATTACTTTGAGACAAGTCTTGCTAAATTGCCCAGGCTGACCTCAACTTGTGATCTTCCTTCCTCAGCCTCTTGAGTAGTGGGGATTACAAGTATGTGCCACCATGCCTGGCCTTGCATATTCAGTATGAATCCTAGTACTAATTGTCATAAGGTAGAGGACTGAAGGTTGACAGCACAACTGATAAGAAAATCCACTTACTTGGAGTACAGTTAACACCACCCTATCTTTGGGGGCAGTTGTCTTTGAACCAATTTCAAACCACCTCCTTAATTCTTCTTCAGCATTAGGCAGTAAAGTGAAAAAACATGTATTGCCAGCATATTCACTACTGATGTTATGGGCTTCCTAAATCTGATTTGTCAATTAAAAATAATGTTAACTTAAAATTTTCTTTATTCAAGCTGGGCGTGGTGGTGCACACTTGTAATCCCAGTACTTGGGAGGCTGAGACAGGAGGATCGGGGTTCTCGGCCAGCCTCAGCTACTTAGTGAGGCCCTCTGCAACTTAATGAGACCGTTTCAAAAAACAAAGAATAAAAAATAGGACTGGGGGTGTAGCTTGGAGGTAGAATGCCCCTGGGTTCAATTCCCAGTACTGAAAAAAAAAATTCATCTTTATTCAGCCCCAATTTTTCCCTTTCTTCCACTAAATCATGTCTCTATTAGTGTGTCATCCTCTTTATTAAAATTGGCAACCATGAAAAACCTAAGGGTTTTTTTATATTACTTTAAAGATGTGTTATCCTTCCAGAGGTCCAGAAGTTTGTGGATCATGATGGAAGACATAAGGCTCCTGGTTCAGAGATAAAGGACATTTTATTACCCACTACAATAGCCACATATATTGATACATTAGTTCCTTTTCTGTAACTATAATGAAATCCCTGAGGCTGGGTACTTGAAGAAAATCGTTTATTTAGCTCACAGTTTTAGAACTTCAAGGGCATGGTGCTGGCATCAGCTCAACTTTGGTGAGGATCTCATGACAAATGACACCACTGTGGTGAAACACCCACCATCAGGAGAGACCACATCACCAGACAGGATGCTAGAGAGTAAACAGTGGCCAGTAACAACCTTCCACTAAGCCCTATCTCTTAAATTCTTACCTCCTCTCAATATTACCATACTAGGAACCAAACTTCCAACACATAAACTTTGGGGAACAAACCACATCCAAACCATAAGCATCAGAGTATCGGCATTTTTGGCATTGACTCTCTGAACCCTACTTCCCATCTCTGGTATGAAGAGCCACAAATGATATCTGCACACACAGGAGGGAAACATTGACCTTAGGGAACTAGAATCTTTTCCAATTGACCAGAAAGTGTACCTGAATTTTGCTCTAGAGGGAGACACTATTTTTATCCTCTAAGGCTATAAACCAGCTTGCCTTTTGCTTAGGAGGTAGACCTTATCTTTATCTTCCAAAGCTGTTTTCTGTACAGTTATGTTTGGAGCTGTAGTTGAAAACAAAGGACAGTCAATTGATACTCTGAAGACATTCAAGATTGTGAGAGACCCCTGGAGACTAATCTCCAAACAAATTTATATTCTTTACCTAAATAAACCAAAATTAAGAAGAATGAATAATTTATAGCATCTAAATCAGGAGAAACATTGAAAAAAGTAAATTTAGAGAATTTGACAAAAACTATTAAGATTTTCAAAGTATATTAGAAATGTCAATTTTAGTATATAATCTGTGAAGAAATTTTATGCATTTTTAAGAAGATTATAGGCAATTTCATGAAAAGGAAGTTGATTCTTAAATACCTACAATACAATATCTTTAAAGAGATACTACACAAACTAATGAATTATTATGCTTATATTATTTTTAAAAATTTAGATAATCAGTCTAAAGTTTTGAAATAGTTAATTTAAATATTCACAGATATGTCATTTTCATTTTCATGAAGAATTTTAATTTTGAAAGATCCTGAATGGAGTCATTTATAAATCCACTATTACAATAAAAAACAACTCGTAGTCAATAAATACATGCTTTCTAAAGTAATAGATAATTATGTTAGGGACCTAGGCCAATATAAAAAAATATCTTATTTTGGATGACAGACTTTTCTATTCATCGAATATGAATGCAAGTTGCCTGATGAGAGGACGGAACTGAGTGGTTGAAGGAGACCATTGAGGAGTGGGGAAAATTTTAAAAGCTTCCATGGGAAATGTGAAAGTGATTCCATACAGAATATACATGGAACAAAGCTTTTCAATTCATTATGTTTTCACCAGTCATTCAGAGGATCATTGAACTTTTGCGTTAGAATGAAAGCTGGAATTCTTTTACTTTAACATTCAATTCAGTGCAATATCTTTTTAATACCTTTACAGATTTAAATTTTACTTTATAAGTCCTAAATATATCTTAAAATAATGTATGTGAAAAAGTAATATGTCAAATATATTTGATACAAAGTACATTCTATTCATATTGCTTCTGTTTTATGTGAAGAATCAGCTACATTCCTTCCTAGAGTTTACTTTCTTCCTTTCAGCCAAGTGGAGTTTCATGTGATTCTTAATTAAAAACCTACTTTGATTTGGGAGCATTTTCTACACCTGCAATAATGTCAGCTTTTTGATCTCTTCTTCCTTCCCATAATTGCATTGAATTTTAACACCACTTTTAGTTGCTGAGTAATTTAGTCATGAAGATTAGTATGATGGAAATATAGCAAAATTTAAAAACTGAGCCCCCGGCATCAATTAGAATCAGGTTCAAGTTCTAGTTCTACCTCTTACATGCCATGTGACTGCAACTTATTTTATCTTTCTGTGCCTCAATTGTCTCACCAATAAAATAATGACAATATTTTCTTGCTGTGACTTGAATGTGTTTCCCCAAAGGCAGGTGCTCAAAATTCAATCCCCAACGCAACATTTTTGAGCAGTGGGACCTAATGAGAGATGTTCAGGGTCATGAAGACTCCACCTTCATGAATGAAACAACATTGACCATAAATGGGATTGATCATACCTCCTCCTGTGGGATGATGTAGCAAGAAGGCCTTAGCCAAATGTTGGCACCCTGATATTGGATTTCCTAGCCTCTAAAACAGTGAGAAACATTTTTTCCCCATATAGATTACCCAGTCTATGGTATTCTGTTACTGAAACAAAACAGACTAAGATATTTCCTCCCTGCATTGTGGCGATTAAGTCAGGTAAGAATGCTAAATCTTAGCATAGTGCCTGACACAGGGTTAACACTTAACACATGATTGGTTATGAGTATGACAATATCAACATAACACAAAAACCAAAGGTCCAAGAAGTTCATTGTGATCTTAATAAACAACAGGCTGTGAGTATTAGAATCAATTCTAACTTTACTTACTAGTGGATGTATTGCCTCTCATTTGTGGGATTATCTCAGGAGGTGCGCCTGATAACATCTACCACTGAGCCATTTTCTTACTTACTTGAGAAAATGCATTATGTGAGAGAAGGGAATGAATGATTTGAGTGGGAAAGGATGGTATTTATGTGGATGGACCAAATAAATACATCCTTTGCCCAAGCGTGATTTTTGCAGTGATGATTTTTTAAAGCACTTTGCAAAGCTGGGATAACTAATCTGACCCATAGCCCTATTAGTAAAGTCAATATTTTTATCCCTGTTTTATAGATAGAGGAATTGAGCGGACATAATAAATGTCTTTGTCAAGGTTATATAGAAAGTCAGTGCAGAACTACACATTTATTCCAGAGTATTGATTAAAAAAAAACCATACATTATATAATTATGGAAATCTGTAAAATAACTAAAACACACTCTATGTGGTGGATGCTTTTAAAATAGAATAATGCAATTATAATTTCTGAAATCTTCAAATCAATGTCACACCTGTGTAATTATTTCTTATAGTATTATACTGGTGGGAGTTGAATCATGTCTGCAAAAAGAAACGACTAATTGTATTGATTAAGCAGCTTTTGGAAAGGGACTAAAGAGAGAGGTATAGAAGAGGGATTTGATTCAATACATTTAATACATTAAGTTTATACCTGATCCATTTTAATATTCAACTGAAATTCAAGAGTGATGATGTCTCCCTCTGACATGAACGACAGTTCTGAATTGGCTTCCCCTTCTGCAGCTCCAGTCCCTCTGGGTCTCTATGGCTACATGAAAGAGAGAGTGAGCCAGTCACAGTGAATTCATCACAGAATATAGTAATTCTTGTCCAGCAGAAAAGAGCTATTTATTTCTTCTGTAAAGCAGGGTGTGGATAGATACTGTAATTAGAAGTACATCTAAATTCAAGGGATAACTATATTTCCTTTCTCTATTTTA
The DNA here is from genome assembly GCA_004027655.1 of Graphiurus murinus. Classification (NCBI taxonomy): domain Eukaryota; kingdom Metazoa; phylum Chordata; class Mammalia; order Rodentia; family Gliridae; genus Graphiurus; species Graphiurus murinus. The sequence continues at coordinate 37,975 of PVLC010005421.1, forward strand.
GTCCTCTGTCTTTTGCTGAAATGTGAGATCAAGCAGCCCATGGAAACCATTTTAAATTGGCAGAGATGGATCTCCCTTAGCTAAATTTAGCAGGGTAGTCAAAATTTTAGTAGTCTCTCTCATCCACTCTAAGTTAATTTCCCACTTAGCATTTGTGCCTGCTAACTGCCTGTTTTTGTGTAGAAATGTATAGCTTTGCTTTCCAAGAGAAAAGAGCTGGGAGTGGAGTACAGTCAGCCCTGAAACAGCTCCTATTCCAGGACAGACTTTTTTTTTAATCTTGTAGGGGAGATAAGCCAGGCATGTACCAGCAAGTCCTCCTCGAGTCTACAGAACATATCTACTTTAAGTATTGCTATGTCAGAGAAGTTGCATCACCAAATATATTATATAAAAATGTTTCCAGTTGCTAAATTTGGTTGAAAAAAATGATATTTCATTTGGATGTTGGCTAAAAGGATATTATCCTGGTAACATCTGATATTATAAAAATAGTTTCATGTGGATAGCTAATTTAAAAAAGAAAAACTTGTCATGCTTTGGAGCTAGTATAAAATGCTGAATACTGCTTTTGCTCTAAACAATGGTCACATCAACAAGCCAGGTTTCTATAATGACTCACAGTAGGAATTCCAAATTTACTTGGTTAGGAAATCTATCATGGTTATTAATTATCACATTGGAGTACACTGATTTCCCCCTGCCCATCACCCCATTAGCCAGAGGATATAATGAAAACAGATCAAGCTCCATCCCATCTCCATTGAAAATCCCCTGCAAGTCTCCTTCCCACCTCCGACTCAAAGTTCATCTGCCAAAGATGTGTCTGCTGCCCCTTCTGCTGCCGCTCACCAGCTGAAGTCTCTTGAACTAGCCACATGGAACTTTGCATGAACCTGCATAGACACTTTTTCTCCTTTCCCTAGGAAAGTTCCTTTGGTTGGATTTCTGTGTTGTATCCTCTCAGCCCCTGTTTCCTCCCTGGCTTTTTATTTTTATGTAAACATATCCTGTTAAATAGAAGTATTTGACTAATTTCCTCTACCAATCCTGCCAGACTATAATCTCTTTAAAAGCAGAAAATATTATTGTTTCTGCAGCTCTTGGTTCAGGGTCAAACAACCACAAAGAGGAAACAAAGTATTTGTTGAATGAATGATGAAGTAAATATTAGGAGAATTTCCTGTAGATTGTCAATGAAATGCAGAAGAAATACCCGTGTCTCTTAGTGGTCTCACTGATAATGAGAAACAGAAGAGGCTAAAACTTTAAAGACAGACTTCTCCAACCTCACAATTTTGCTTGCGGGCTCAGTCTGTTGCTTGGAACAAGCTTACATCATTAGTGTCAGATTTATATCAGTAATATATTGTGAAGACCCTGATCTATAAAAGAACTTTTTTCTTCAGGAACTTTGCTGGTAATGGAAGTGATTTTTCTCCAGCACAGCTTGATAAACTTAACTAGGACCCAGAGTTCCAGAACCGAAAGGAGCCCCAAGAGAGAGGCAGAGCTGCATGGAAATAACTTGAGAGCAGCCACGTATATGTGAGATTTGGATCCCAGTCAGGGAGTGTTTGGGATTCCTGTGCTAAAGAAGGGGGCCAGGTAGGCACTCCCTGTTGCTTCATTCTGCTTCCTGTGTAATAATGAAGTCAGATCTCAGCAGACCTCTTTGGGCCCAAACCTCTCTGGCAATGGTGGGGCGGGGGTCACATGCAGAAGGCAGGGAGGTGCATGGCAGGAAGGAGATCTTGCTGCTCAAGCACAAGTAGTGCTGTTGGGTAGCTTCGTTTTTCAAGGTGTGACCCTTGTAGTGTTGGCATCAGATTCACTTGTGTGCTTATTAAAAATCCAGATCTGGGTATTTCTAGTCTTCTGTTGGTCAGGGGCAGAGGAAGTAAGCTGAGGAGCTATAATAGTTTGCTCAGGCTGCTGTAACAAAATTCCATGGATTGGGTAGCCTAAATGACAGGGATTTTCCTCTCAGATCTGGACACTAGAAGTCCAGCAAGAGTCCAGCAAGTGGGATTCTCCTGAGGCCACTCTCCTTGGCTTGCAGATGGCCATCCCTTCACCGCCCCCTCGCATGGTCCTCTCTGTGCACAGGTATCTCTGGTGTCTCTACTGTGCTCTGAGCCCCTCTTCTTATAAGGATACCAGTCAGATTAGAGTAGGATCTACTGTAATGGCCTCCTGTAAACTTAACTCTTTAAAGGCCCTGCCTCCAAACACAGTCACATTCTAAGATCCTGGGAATTACAGCTTCAACATGGGAATTTTGAGGAGATACAATTCAGCCCATAAGCAGTGATGTTGATTTAAAAATACTTCATAGAGTCGAGTGCAGTGGTGTAGGCCTGTTATCCCAGTACCTGGGAGACTAAATTTCTGAAGTTTGAGAACAGCCTCAGCAACTTAGTGAGACCTAGTTTCAAAATAAAAGATAAAAAGGGCTGGGAGTATAGCTTGGAGTTAGAAGGACCCTGAGTCCAATCCTCATTAAAAAATAAGTAAATAAAATTTTTTTAAAAAACTTCATAGAATTCTAAAAGTACAAATTTGAAAGCAGTGGTATTCTTCACCACTTCCCTCTGGGAAGATGACTGGGACTTTGCTAGTCCTTGGTAGAACTAGGAGCCTCCTGGCTCTTGCTGCTCTGAACTCATTAGGCACATCTGTGAGTGTCATAACTATCCAGGACAAAGAGTGCTATGTACTTTCTAACCTAATGGGATGAAGCTTTCCTTCTAAACTTAACTGTCTCATTAGGAACGCCAAGAACATTAAAACAATTTAACTCTGGAGCTAGAATGTATTTACAAGCATAATTTCTATTTTGCCTGGCTCAACAGACGTCGTTTTTAGGAATTAACAATCCCTAATGGAGACATCAACCTTCATCTGTTCATTAAGCAATGTCTGTTGAGCTTCCATGTACGAAGACCTCAACCTGTCATCAGCACTATCTAGCTCCCAGTTTTCTGAGCAGCCTTGGCCCAGAGTTTAGTACATCCTATAGGCTGAATGCTCCCAGTTCATAGGTGAGAACTTAATTGCCAGTGTGATAGTATTAACAAGTAGCAACTTTAGGATCATGATTGGATCACAGAGCCTGCACCCTCATGATTGGAATTAATGGTCTTATAAAAGAAGCTTCATGCAGCATTTGTCCCTTTGTGATGTAGTAATAAGGAATCATAGTGGAAGTGGAAAACCAGCCTTCACCTGGTTGAATCTGCCAACACCTTCACTTCAAGCCTCCCAGCCTCATGAACCATGAGAAAAAAAATCAGTATCATGTATAAATTATCTGGTTTGTGGTACAGCAGCAGAAAACACTGAGACAGTGGACCTGCCAAATTTTGTAATTATGGGAGATTTGTTTCTGCCTGTGTGATGGTATAATAGCTAATTGTTTACATATTTGTCTTTTTTATGCCAGCTTATATGTTTCTTGAAAGCAGGGGCAAGTAAAAGATCTTATTCAGTTATGTTCCTCTAAAATAGTATCTTTTTCTTTAGGTTTTGTCTTTTTTATTAATTGGTGCATTGTAAATATATATATATATATATAATGTATATAAATATATAAATATAAATATAAATATACCCTCTCTCTCTCTCTTCCCCAAGACCCCTGACAATCTCTACTCTGTTCTCTATTTGTAAGATTTTGTCATTCCAAAATCTTATATAAATGCAGTTTATACAGTATCTAACCTTTTGAGATTGGCTTTTTTTTTTTTAATTGGTGCATTGTAGTCATACATCTTTGTTAGCTACAAACCGATAAAGGCATATATGATGCACACATTTCTCATTTAACCCCTTCCCCAATTCCCACCCCACCCCCTT